>CBVK0100286267.1:0-23078 GCA_900067695.1 Picea abies | reverse complement strand
CAACCGCTTCTGAATTTTCTCAATTTGTTTCCACTGCATATCGGTTGTGCTACTGACCCATAATTCACAACCATAGAGGATCACCGGAATCACTAAAAACCCAAAAAAATCGACAAATAGATAACCATGATTTAGTCGCAAAAATTATTAACTAATCTCCTATTTATATCATGTTAATAAAATAATCATGTTATAAAAAAGTGAGAGACTAAAATCCTCACGAGATGAAAAAAAATATACTAGATTTAAAACATTTATAAAAATTTAACAACTAAATTACATATTTTTCCATACATATAATTATTTATTTAATAAAAATAATATTTTTCATACATAAATCTGTATTTAACGGAGATATTAAACCATGTGCATTATCCATCTTATCCCATGACATATTAACTTTGAACATTTAAAAATACATACCTAACCATAAATAAAAAAAGTACGGTAGGCATCATATCCAGGAACGAGGAAAGAGTTGATTCATCCGAATGAAAACAAAACTAATAAATACTTATTTTAATATTATCAACCTGATATGATTAATATTTATTTTAAATATAAATTTTATTTTTTTAAATGATTTTAAATATAATTAATTAAATAAAAATGGTGATATTTTCTTTATCAAAATTTAAATTATATAAAAAAATTATTAAATTGAATATTAAATTTTTCATGACATTTTTTAATACTTTAATACTTTATTGTCATGAATCTATGATCATAGATTCTACTCAAAAGTTACGAATATATATATTTTTTTAATAGATCCCATTATTGACCCAAATCATACTTGAGATCAAATCTTCGACTCTTCAAAACATCTATTCAACATCTAGTTGTTAGAAATAATGGTTAGTTTTAATATTGTTCAATATCTAGTTGTTAATAGTTGTTAATAGACTTATGTCTAGCTTGTTAATAGGCTTCTACCCTTTAATTGCTTTCCATGTACTCCATCACGATAGAGTTGAAGGTTGAGGTTCAAAACATTGCAGTTTTACTGATAAGAAGAACATAATTAAGAGTTAAATAGATAATGTTAAAAAGTTTGATAACTATAATTTTTTATTTTTTATTTTGTTTTAGTAATTAGGGGAATCGGTAACAACAACAGTATCGTACTCGCGTGACATGGGGTTGAATCCTGTCGGCTTCCTTATAACTCTTAGGGAGAATCGCACTGCCCGCAAGCACGCCTTCGGATAAATCGGGGTGAGAATCGAACTTGACCCCATTTGTTTACATATTTCTTTCCATTTACACAACACTTGCCAATCAGTCTACACCCATTCAGGTACAATTTATCATATTTACACAAGAGGAGCATAACATATTTACATAAGAGGAGCATAATGAGTGATAAAGATAAGGCTAATGAAAAGAATGAATATAGAATATGTCTGATAAATCTTAAAGTTAAATAGGGAGGGGATTAATTAAGAAGGGGCATCACCTATGGTACTGATTTTATGGGATGACACTTTCCAATTTATAGGTGCATAACTATGTTTTAACTAATATAATAGTTGGGGAATTGTTGGTTTCAATAATGTTATTACAATAAGGACACATTGCATTTCTATGTGGAAACTTGTGAAATGGGAAAATGAGGTAAAAAAAGATGTTGAGAGATGGCCATATCAACACTATGAATAGCATGAATAATTTTTCATATATATTTTTTATTTATTAAACGCAACTAACACCACAATAGCATCTAAAGTAAAGTCGTGGTTCTATTTGCTAATTTTCACATTTTTAAGGATATTATTAACAACATAAAATAAGTCTCAATTATCAATGTTACCTTACTAATACTTCTATAGCCTCAATTATAATGTTTTGGTGGACATTTCTCTATGTTTCTATGGATGTTTATATGATTGCAATTATAGACATTTTTTTGGTAAGAGACACAGACGTTTGTCCATTGGGTTTAGCTCGGGTGCTTGGATTGAATGATTGTTATCCTCCCCACCCGAGTTCAATTCTCGCAAGTGACATGTTGAACTAATAATGAATATATTGTTGTAATGGCTTCGATCCCCGTTGTTGATCGGACTTGTACCCTTAAGATTCTAGGGTTTACCTTCAGTATCATTTTCAAAATGAGGAGAAGTACTCAGGGGTTTTCCTTGGGATTTCTAACTTGAAAAAAAAAAAGACATTAATGTTTCTTTGGCAGCATTTGTGGACATTTTTAGAGACATTGTTTTGGTTGTAAATAAAAGTGATCACTTTATCAATCAAATTACCACCCAAACAAGAAAAAGTTTTAAAATATGAAGAATTTGAAAATGAACTATTTTGGTGGCCACTTAGATGTTATCTTCTCTAAAAATTGTAGTGGGAGAATTCTCTAAGTTGTGTAATTAAGGGTAGCATAAACCTACAATATAGTTGTTATATCAAATGAAACAATATGTAGGCCTTCATTATTAGAGAATGAAGAGATAGAGAGGTAAATTATAATAAAAAAATTATTTAAAGGGTACAACTTTCTTGGTTTATTTCCATATGGAACTACTAGTGTATTAGTCCTAGAAAAAAATGGCACATGGAGAATGTGTATAGATTATCAACATCCTATAAAAATCACCATTAAGCATTGATATCTAGAACCATGTGTTTAGGTTTTTCAAATCAACTCTAAGGATAAAAATTCTTCAGTAAGATCGACCTAGCATCTAGTCATCATTAAATTGTATCAATCTATAGGAGACATAGAAGGAAACCTTTAAAATGTGCCAAGGAAAACTTATACACAATTTACTTCTAGAAAATCCTCCACATTTGCATCAAGGATTGTTTGAATGTATGGTGATGTTGTTTGGTATTATCAACACATCTACAACAAACATGACAATGATGAACAAAGCACTAAAACAATATCTTAGATCACTTTTGATCATGAACATGGTTATCAATTTGACAAGAACTGTGACCTTAAAACGAGAACTCTAACTCTAAAAAGCCAAATTTTTGGGTCAAAAACACCAAAATGAACCTACAAGTTGAAAAGCAGTTCTATTGGTAGCAACCTATTTTTTTCAAGGTTAAAATTACCATATTTGCAAATGTGGCCTTAACAACCTCGTAATGTTTCCAATAAAAACCCTAAAATTAATCCCTAAAAATTGGCACGTATAGCAACACCATTTTTTGTGAACTGGGTAGGGCGATGGGTGGTTGTTGGGGAGGTGGGGGGGTGTAGGGCGGGGTTTAGATTACAACTTCTTTGAGATCGTGGCCTTAACAAGCTCTACCATTGCAACAAAAATATCAAAATCAACCCTAGAATAGGAAAGTGGTATTACCAGTTGCACCCCCCCTTTTTTTGAGGTCTAAATTGCTTATTTTTTGAAACCCGCAGCCTTGATAATCAATACCCTTGCAACCAAAATCTTAAAATCCACCCTTGAATCAAAAAAAGAGGATACCATTAACATGCCCCCTCCTTTTTTTGAGCTTAAAGTTGCAACATTTTTAAAAACATAACCTAAAAGTCATGTGTTCATTAAGAAAAGGAAAAAAAAAAACTAAAATAAGGAAAAGTACATTTTTTTAATTAAAAAATTTAATATTTTTAAATATATTTTAGATAGTTAAAATACAACGTTAATTTTTTTAAATAATGGAAAAAAACCATCCCCTACCTTCATTTTATTTTTATTTTTTTAACTAGAAATTAATTTTAAAACAAATTTAAAATAAATTATAAAAAAAAAAAACTAAATTTATAAGAAGCCCTCAAAAATAAAAATTAGAAAAAAATTATTTAAAAATAATAATTTAAAAACCCTCGAATGGGGTGTTAGTGAGGAACAAGTGTCAACATGGAGGGGATGACACATGCCAGCCATGTGACTAGCGGATGCACCTCCCCTCCTCCCATACCATGAATTTACGCAGCCTTCACTCTTACCAACATGCCATTAACGCTTTGAGTGCGCTCTTCTCTGCCTCCTCGTCTGATCTATGGAGTCTCCATTACTGTGGTCACCTATGCACGTGTGCATCCTCCCTCTCCCGCAATATTCATACTATGGTGCTCACCAGCAGGTTCTTCATTTATTTCTCTTCTCACTAGAGCCATCCTGCAGTCTGCACTCTTCCCTGGTGCTCACTTGCTATGCTTGTCATTTCTTTGTGCCTTCTTACCTTTTCCTTCATTTCTTTGTGCCTTCTTACCTTTTCCTTGCTTCGGCCATGCCTCGACTGCGGGGTAAATCCAAGCAGGGCTCGGCCCGGTACCAAAACAGGTCGTGCATGGCCTTTCAACCTCAGCCTGCCCCCGCACCTTCGCACAACTCGTCGCCTTCCTCGCCCTCCTCCTCTAGTCAATCCTCTCAGAGCCAAAGTGGCCTCCCGCCTCTTTCCTCACCTTAGGCTTGCCGATTTGAGTGGTTCGACCTCCTGGGGAACTCACTGGGATTTTCCCCAAGGCCATTGTTGGACCTGGCCTCTTCCTCGCAACCTGCCTTGGTCGTCCCACCCAATTCACCCGAGAATTCAACTCCTATGCCACTGCCAGTGCATTCGCCAACAGTCCAGTCTCCACAAGAGGACACCGTCATCCATCGGAAGAAACCTCAAGAACAACCCCACTTCTACTCGGATTGCGCCACCTGTGCAAAGTTCCAAGACGTCCTTGCAATTCCGCAAGACCTGGTGTTTGAGGTTCGCAAGGAGGTGGGAAACCTGCGATTTTGCTCGGAAATTCTAAACAAGAAGGAGACGCAAATTCTGCAATTGATCTCCTCTTTGCACGGCTATTGACCCTCCACAGAACAAGCACCAAGTGCACCAGAGGCCCCAGTGGCGGTCTTGGTTTCGGCTCTCCAAATGTCAGCAGTGGAAAAGGAGACAACAGGCTCGGCTTCGGCTCTCGAGGCACCTACTTTGGATAATGTGGCATGAAACACGTCGACTGCCTGAGCCACGACATCTATACAGGTGTCAGATTGCATGGAATGTTGTTAGTTTTGTTTATATTTTGACACTTGTACTTTCGGTTAATTTTCTTTTTGCACGTTATACGTTTGTCCTAGAGGGTCTAGAAGCTTGGATGAATCGGTTTTCCCACGGGGCGATTTCGTTCCAGTTTTCTAAAACTGTTATCTGAATTTGGGGTTTTTATTTGAAAGGATGGATGAATTGGTTTCCCTCCGGGAAATTCAATAACTACAGTCCTTAGACAAACTTGTCGATACTGTTATTTTTTGCTCTGAAAGGCTTTTTATATGTATACTTACTTACGGAGAAAAAAAAATTAAAAAGAAAAGAAAAAAAACAAATTTAAAAAAAAAATAAAAATCATTTGATTGGGAGTGATTCCTAGAATCACCCTTCCACCCTCGTCTTCACTCCCATCACCCCCATCATGCAACCCCTTTCCCCATATACAACCTCAACTTTCCCCAACACCCCCCTCCCCGCCTCTTCCACTTCTCACCCATGAGTGAAGAGAGGGGGGAAATGGGGAAAGGGGGTGGGAGGATCTATGCTTCTAACAAGAGAGAGGGGCAAGATATAGTTGAATGAGAGGAAGGGGAGAAGGGAGTGATTCGGGGGGATGGGGATGAAAATTTATTTTGGAAATGGTCCCCCACCCCCACCAAATGACCCATTTTTGCTTTAATTTTTTTCCCAATTTTTGGATTTTATTATTATTTTTTTAATTACATTTTAGTTTTTCTTTTTTAAGTTTCTTATGAAGTTATATATATAGTGGAATTGGCAATTAGTCAGGCTCGTACTTGCGTGAAACGAGGTCAATTCTGACAACTACCACTATAACCTCCAGGCATGCTAACATGATCCCACACATAGCACACAAGGTAATTCAGGGTTTTGAACCTATGACTTCACATAACAGAGAGCTTTAATAGTACACTCTGTCACTTACTATTCTACACCTTGAGAGCTTTTCTTTTTAAAAAATCAAATTGGTGATCGGGGACACATTTTTTTAAGTTGTGCTTTTTTTAAATCTGTGTGTAAACATGTTTTTTCTCTTCATTTTGGTTTTGTTTATGTTCTTTTCTTTATTTTTTATGATTTTTTTTACAATAGCATAGGACTTTTAGGCCATGATTTAAAAAAATGTTGCAATTTTAAGCTTGAAAAAAAATGATGGTGTTATTGATACCACCTCTTTTTTTATTTGAGGGTTAATTTTAAGATTTTAGTTGGAAGGATATTAGTTGTTAAGACCATGGGTTTCAAAGAAGTTGTAATTTTGACTCCCCGAAAAAGAGTGGTTGCTACTAGGAGTGCCACTTTGCGATTCTAGGGTTGATTTTAATCTTTTTTTTTGCAACCATACATATTGTTAATGCCACGGTTTCAAATAAGTTGTAATTTTGATCCCCCAAATAAAAGGGGTGTGATGTTGGTGCCACTTTTCAATTTGAGGATTGATTTTAAGGTTTTTGTTGGCAACATTATAAGATTGTTAATGTCAATAACACAACTTTTTGAAACATGGGTAAAAATGGCAACCCAATGCAACCTATAAAAAAATGACAACTTTGGAGGGTTCTCATCAAGTAGACAACTATGTTCATTTACTAGATCTACTATAGCATTTCTATAGTCAACCAAACCTAGGAGGATCACTAGCACCATTTGAACCAAGTATTTGCTACACTATGTAGAGAGAAGTTGTTTGTCAACATGTGTGCATCAAGACATAAGGAACTCATTTATCCTAGATTTTGTGTGAACCAAAATGGATGGATTGAACATTTCTTTGGGAAAGATTTAAGCTATATAATTAATGGGTCATCATTAAAGAATACATAAGGAACATTATCCATACAGAAGTTGTTTGTCAACATGTGTGCATTAAGACATAAGGAACTCGTTTATCCTAGATTTTGTGTGAACCAAGATGGATGGATTGAACATTGCTTTGGGAAAGATTCAATAGCTATAGTCAATTGGTCATTATTAAGGAAATGACAAATTGCTATGTTAACTTATATCTCATTTTCTCATGTCATGTCATGCACCTACTTAACGCATTGGATGACAACCAAACCTACTTTAGTAATTTGGAGGTCGTGTAATGATATGGATTCAAAGAGATTAAGTTACGAGTAGTGAAAACTCATATCCTCACATTTCTTGACATTCAACAATCCTTTAAAATTTAAGTGGATGCTTTTAAACATATAAAGGGCACCATTATCATGCAAAATACAAGACTTATTAGCTATCATTTTGAGATTATTTTAGACATTATACTAATTAATTATTCAATTTGTGATCACAAGATGTATTATTAAGTGCAACTTGGTAAGCATTGGGAACATTATTTGCCTGGGAAAGTGGAAATCATCCACATTGACCATAAGCCTCTCGAGTTCCTCACACATTGTAAGATTGAGAATGTGGAAATCATCCACATTGACCATAAGCCTCTCGAGTTCCTCACACATTTTAAGATTGAGAATGTATGCCACATGAAGTAGATCACATACTTGTAGAAGTTAAACATAGTGATACTATATTGGAAAGAAATGATGAATAAGCTTAGAAACTTTATGAGGCCATAGACAACCAATTTGGTAATGTTTGCACAATTTTAATAGTTTGGATTCAATGCATTCAAGGAAGAGCACATGTATTGTTTATATTTTTTATGGATGTATGTATTCCTATAGAACTCCATAGTAACACCAGAAAATGGGGAGCTCCATGACTACCTATTGAATTACATGATTCTATATAGACTTAGCATTATTTTTTTTCCCTAAGGAGATCACATTCTTTAGTTGTTGCATAAGGCATATTGATCCAACATATTATGACACTTTAGAGTGGAGAAGAATACTACAAATTTGTGGAGGTATTTCTACTAGTTAAAATTGCACACAAGGTGGTAAATTCCATACATAGTTTTCCTCTATGGAGCACATCAAAAACAAATGTATGAAATTTTGTTAAGTGCATTATGGCTCTAGTCGCAAGCAAATCATGGGAGTAAATGATAATGGATATCCTTATAATTTTAATGATAATGGATATCCTTAGAAGTTTACCAATAACTAGTGGGGGTAATGGCCATCGTGTGTTATTGTTGCAAGAAAATAGTTCCAATGTAGGATGAACCACAATTTATCTTAAACAAAGTTCAGGTTCCCTTTGATTTGCTATCATCAATCATATTTTACTATAATAATATATATCTTATAACAATTGGTTGTTTTTGTGGGGATGTTATGGGATGCCAATGTCCTAAGTATACTTACAATTGTGTAGTGCATAATGAAATAATAACTTCACCTTTTAAATCATGTCTTGGAATCCTACCCAAGGATCCAAGAGTAATAAGGTTCATTAACCTCATATAAAAAAAAAAAATCAAGTTTGAGAAGCTTCATAGAAGAGTTAAAAAAGTGCAGGGTTACATGTCACAATCAACATCATGAAGATTGATGAAGACCCCCTCGGAGATCTTTGTGCCGATAGGTGCAGAGTTATGATTAAAAATATATGAAGCTTCAATATTGAGTTGCTCTCGATTATTATATGGGCCCAAAATCCTTCTTAATGAAACTTTGTTATGTTTTTTTATCACAACGGTCCTCACGGTGCTTATCCATGAAGCTTAAACTATGGGTGCTCTTCCACATGTGATTTTGCACTAGAACCATCGGTCTTACTGAAGTCATACCTTCCCAAAATGATGTGAACTTAATCCCTTCTCATCCTAATCCAATGTATTAACTCGTGGGTAGCTTTAATCCCCCTGATCAACATAGATCGTTGATCTTTCCTTTTGACTGGCGGTTGGATCTCCTTCTAGAGTACACCATGTATATTCTCCTAAAAGGATCTATACATGTCACCTGACGTATGTCGGATGTCGAAACATCGGATTTTCATCTTGCAATACACTAACGTGACCCTGATCTAACGCGACTTAGGCATCTACCGTGTGGATCTGCCACATATCATCTGTTGACGAGGATGCCATGAGTCACCTCAATTCATGAATTTCACACACTCCAATTGTTGAATGGACACTGACACGTGTCGTCTTCCCTGTGGGCCATGTGGCACCCTCTGAGTAGTTGCATGTGTGTGCTGACATATGTCGATATCGAACTATCAGAAGGGCTTGAAATTCACCCTTTTCAGTTTGTCCCGATGGAAGAGATCCAATGGAATCTCAATCGTTGATCTAACTCGTCCACTCGGATCTATTTTGTCGATCTATTTGTGAAGGCTTCATTGCCTTTCTACCATAGATCAAACCTCCATTGTTGATTTTTCCTTTAATTGCATCCCTATCATGATCTCCTCCTCCTTTGGACAGTTTCCATGTACATTGGCATCGAGCTATCGACAAGTTCTCACTTATCCCACTTAGTCTACTTCCAATCCAATGAAGATCGATGATCAATATTGATCTCGATCAAATTCTAATGGCTCAGGGATATTCCTCCTCCATAATACAATCCTTTGATTCGACCATTCAATGATAAGTTTCGATCATTGATCCCTGCAGTTGATCAACGATCAACGACCTTCGTTTCTCCTGACTGGTAAAGGGGGTTTCTCCAAATAAAATTGCTAGGAATTTGATATCGATTCCTCTCTCTGCTACCACGTTATTGCACCCACACACACAATCTCAACAAATACACAAATGACATAAATTCACTAAATTAATAGAGGTTCATGTCCACTCAATTCATCATATCACAGAAACACTCAATCCAGAATATTCTATTTCTATTATGCACACTCATTGTACATGAATTTACATAAGGCCTAACTCTTCAAATGGCCTTTCTCAATCACACTCTCTCTATCCTAATTTTCTCTCTAGATGGCCATCTCTCTATCTTTAGGCTTACATCACTCATATACACACAGGTCTAAAACCCAATTCGGTTCATATCCTAGTTTACATCCTAAGATCCCTCTATGATCCACAAAATACTCAAGAGATCCCTAACTTACCCCTAGGATTTCTCTAACTCACTCAAGCTCTCAAGATCTTATTAATAAGGAAGATTCAATTACATTCAATAATTTCAATCCAACAACCCTATCCAATAGAATTCTTCTAGAATTCAAAAAAAACATAGGAAAATACAAATGATTCAAGACCCCCTTAGTTCTAGCTAAGCAAGGTTGTTTTTGGAGGCAAGATGCTCCTGCATCAGACTCCCAAGGAACAAAATGTGTTCATGATCTCCTGATCATGAGTTCCATTAGTTGAATTCCTCATGGATCCCATACTTTATGTTTATGCTTACTTGCCTTGTTGTCTTGTTGCATTGTTGTTGCCTGCAACTATCCATTTGCTCTGCTGGTGTAAATATTCTTTACTTTAGCATGTCTTCTCTGAGACATATTCACCATCAATATCCTCATTTCTTTAATCTCCATGTCCAGTCTATCCTCTAGCTAGTACATATTGATGCAAACTTACTGCTAAAATTTGATGTTGTTGTTGTTGACTAGTTGTTGCATGTCTTCTTCATATATCCATCTCAAAGTATTTGAGATATTCAACTCCTCTGCAAAAAATTGAATTATATTTTCAGGATTATTTCTCTCATTTATGCAAACTTATTCATCAATCCTTGGATTGATCAACCAGTCCTCAAGCATCTTCAGTTCTTCCTCAAAATCAGTGAACACTATATCATAGTGTTGTCCTTCATCCTCTTCAGTGTTCTCTACAACAACAAGTTCATGCAATTTCTCCTCCATCTATTAATCACTTAATAAAAAG
The DNA here is from genome assembly GCA_900067695.1 of Picea abies. Classification (NCBI taxonomy): domain Eukaryota; kingdom Viridiplantae; phylum Streptophyta; class Pinopsida; order Pinales; family Pinaceae; genus Picea; species Picea abies. The sequence continues at coordinate 12,313 of CBVK0100286267.1, read as the reverse complement.
CGACTTAGGTACTGATCACCTTCATGAGACAATGTTGTCTCCTCCCTCTCTATGAAAAAATTATGAATCTATCTCCCTTTTCTTTCTTCATTACCTGAAAACATACACAAAATGTCAGATTTAAAAACATAAGGCTCCTTAGCCTCATTTTCTTCCTATGTTAGCACATCCTCATGCTAGTCTGAACTCTCCACATAGTCCATGAGACTCTCAATAGGTCTCTCTACTTTTTTATCATCCTCATCAAGGAATAATCCTTGCTCTGGTTCACATAAGTGAACTCCTTCCTCTACAAGTGACCTTTGTCTGGACTCAGCTCCTCTGAGTTTCTCCTTCTTCTGATCCAAGCACTCAACCTGTGCTTCAAGCTACTCAAGCTTCTCCTTAGCTTCCTTGCAAATAATATCATCACGGGCCACTTGACTCTTTTCTTTAGATTCTATCCTTGTCTCTAGTTTTCCTAAGTCATCTTTTGTAGCAGTTGTCTAATGTAACTGAGTTGTATTCTTAACTTAGCCATTTCTCTATCAAACTTCTCTTGACTCATCCTCTTTATGCCAACTGCTTTGGCATCTTTCTTTCCTATGATATGGTTTCTTCATGAACCTCTATAATCACCATCAATAGTCATTTTCATCCTTTCTTTGTGAACTTATCCTAGACCACTATGAGTTGCATCAAGCCTCTATAGAAAATCTCCTCGTCTGCTACCTAATACCTCACCAAGCTTACCCTAATCTATGTCATTTTGGTATCACTAGTTCTCTCCGTTGGAACCCTCTAAGCACTCCTCTGCTCTTCTCTAGATTTGTACCTACTCACTTTCCTCTATAGAACTCCTCTTGTTCTCTTCACTTCCAATCTCCAACTAGAATAGGTTCATTACCATAGTCTTCAAGAACTTCCTATGTTCCCTATTACAATCCTCCTATTGTAATAACCATCACTGCTACTTTCAATCACAGATTTAATTATAAAAAAACATCTATACTTGCAAGATCTATTCTGAGATCTTGTCTTCTCAACATCCCTTCTTTGCTTCTACTTGGTTGGAATGACCTTTTTCTGCAAAATCTCCTTATTGCAGAATCCCACTGTGTTCAGCTTGCTTCAATGAAAAAAAAGACTCCAAAATTCCCAATTCAAAGAGTGTAACTGTGCTCTAATACCAATCGATGAATACCCCCTCAAGGATCTTCGTACCCACAAGTGCGTAGTTCTAATAAAAACTTCGCTCAGCTCAATTCTCGAGATGCTCTCAAATCTAACCTTGGGCCCATAATGCCTTCTAACAGAAATTTGTTATGCTTTGTTATCACAGCAGACCTCTCGGTGCTCTATCCGTCCACATGAACCCGGGTTGTGACCGAGCACTTATTCAATTATGCTCTCCCACTTGGCAGTAAGACCTTTTCCTTACCCCCCATGACCAAGCACTAGAAACCGTGGTCTTACCAGAATGTCGTACCACCAGAATTTTCAATGCTCAAACTCAATCTACCATAGAGTCTAATTCAGTGAGTTCAATTGTGGTCAAGTTCTAAGGTCGCAATCAACACAGACCGTTGATCAAGTTCTCAAACGGATGATTAGATCATCCTCATGATTACTTCTCGTGTCACTTTCCAAGTGGGTGGAATACATCATGATGGTGTATATCGACATCAGTTATCGGATCGTCGTAGTTCCATTCGCAACGCATTAACAAGACCCCCGATTCAGTATGACGTGTCACCAAACCATGTGGGTCTGCTGATGTGGACTTGCCACGTTTCACTGTCGACTAGGCTGCAACGTGTCACTTTGATCTGTGACTTTCACACGCTCCAGCGGATGAATGGACACTAACACATGTCATCCTCCATGTGGACCATGTGTCATTCTTTGAGGGGTTGCATACGTGTGTTGACGTATGTCGAGACCAGACTCATAGAATTCTCTTTGTACTTAAGTACTCTCTTTGTCTGATATGATATGTTGAAGGTCAATCTCCTTCATTGATCCAATCTATTGATAAGTCGTCGATCTTCTAGATGAATGGAAGGTTGATCATCTGCCACTACATCTTCATTGTGATCTAGATCATTGTTGATCTGTATTCCTCAACGGGTGAACGCCACGCATGTTGGATCCTGGACTGTTGATATTTCCAATATTTACTCCACTCGCTTGCTTACGACCCGATAAGATCGATGTTTAGGGTTATTTTAGACAAGGATTTGATGGCTCATTTCTTTCCTTCAAAAATGCCCATTGGATGTTAACTTCCTTGTACCTTCTAATTTCTAATAATATTGCCATCCATTGATCTGCTCTACAATTAACGGCCGAATCTAACTCTGCCATCGGACTGTCAGATGTCAGAACTTCTACGATTTTGAACACCTTGTAAACTATGGTGTCCACAGTCTGTTATAATAAGGACGGTTGATGTGTATCTAGATCGAATGATCACAACCCTTCAATCAAGGACTTTGCTATGGTATCTATCCAATGGTCGGGACTTATCTCGACCTTGATCTAATGATCATGAGTTCTTTCTCTGTGAGTATCACTTGGCGCGATCTAGATCGTTGATCCTCCTAGTGATCAACAATCAACGACTTTTGTAACTTCTGACGCATTCAAACCTAAAACAAACACTCGATCTTGCCTGCACACAACACTAATCAACATGTCGAGGTTATTTTATGATTTCAATGACTCACACTTCATTCAATGATGCACGAAGACACCATATAAGTACACAGGGATTCTATTAATGAATCTATACATAAATTGTATAAAGGCATTCTTTCCTTCTAGGGGTAATTTACATTATGTTAGCCCCTAATTGGCCTGTCAACCACACTCAGCCTCTTACACACTCACACATCTCACTTTGTCATGACACACACCTCCCCTTATTCCTCTGATGCCCATAGGCTTACAATTTTAAGAATCGAAGGTCTCCTTCCATCTCATCAACAAATCCCTAATATTATGCAACTAATACTCACAATAGTACTCTCGTACTTTAAAATCAAATCCTTCATACATAGGATGATCTTCCTAAACCCAACTATTTTCTCAATTAAGCCTTTATACTTCAATTAGGGAAAACAAACCCTATCCTTATAGAATCCAACTAAACCATTCTAGATTACATTTATTCAAAGTTTAGGGAACCCACTCACTTAGTAAATGTCAAGACCCCTACGTCCAATCAACAGGGTTGATCTTGGGGGTCAAATGCTTCTGCATCACCTTGAGTGTAATACATGAGTCACAAAACCTCCTAATGGTACTAAGGTTGAACTCGGAGACCTTGATACCTAACTATGGTGTGCAAAACATCCTAATGGCATCTATATCCCACTCGTAGGCCAGAGATCCCTTAGAGAGGATCTATGTGGTGGTTTAAGGAATTGTTCATGTCCATTAACCTTGAGAATCTTTTTTTAGGGCCTAAGGCCCTTATTTTCCCCTACTTGGTATGGTAAAGGCCCCAAGACACATTCTTATTGTGCAAAACATACTAATGTCGTCCATATTCCTATTCAATGACATTTTCATGGTCATTTATCCCAAGAATCTTCATTTAAGTTCTAAGGCCCTTGTTTTCCTTTCCTAGCCATGGTACATACCCCAAGTCCTATACATGGTGTGAAAATCCTCCTAATGATACCCATATCCCATATGGAGGCCAAGGATCCCTTAAATAGGATATGTGTGGTTATTCAAGGCATAGTTCAAGGAACTTTATCCTAAGAAGCTTATTTTAGGACCTAAGGACCATGTTTTCCTTCCTCCAACAATGGTAAGGACCCAAGACCCAAAACTATTGTGAAAAACATACTAATGCTACTAATATTCCTAGTCAAAGGACAAAGATCCCCTATAGAGATCTTGTGTGGTTGTTCAGGGACTACTTCATGAAGTTTGATCCTAAGAAGATTCAAATAGGGCCTAATAACCTTATGTTCCTTCCTCGACCATGGTCAAGGTCTTGAGTGCCATACATGGTGCATAAAACCTCCAGATAATAGTACTAAGGTCCAACCTAAAGGCCCTGAGACACAATTGTGGTGCGTAAAACCCCCTAATGGTGCCCATATCCCATGTGGAGACCAAAGATCCTAGAGGATCTATGTGGCAGTTTAAGGCCACTAAGCCTAAGAATATTTGTTTAGGGAATAAGGATTTCCCTCCCCTAACCATGGTAAATACCTTGACACCCATTCTTATTATGCAAAACATACTAATGGTAATCATATTCCCTATTGAAGGCCTTGTTAATGGCCATTTAGTAAATCCTCCTAGAGTTATTCATGTTATGCAAAAACCTAGTATGGTGTGCAAAACCTAGTGATGGTAAAGGCTTCGAGAGCCATTCCTCCCTTATCCATGGTAAATGTTGTGACAGTCATTCCTAGTGTGCAAAACCTAGTAATCATGACCATATTTCTAGTCAGAGGCTAAAGATCCTAATTGTTTTCCTTCCTCAGCCATGCTAAAGACCCTTAGACCAATTCCTAGTGTCCAAATCTTACTAGTGGCACCCATATTTGTAATCAAATGTTGAGAATTGTTGATGGAGGCCCTATGTGGTGATCTTTTATAGATATTAGGAAAATTGAGGTCTATAAGGTTAGAGATGATTTGGGTTAAAGGTCCCAAGAATTAAGGGGATAATTTTTATAGTGTATAGGGTCTAACATTATAAAAGGAATGTAAACATGTTCTTACTATATAAAAACAAACATGGCACAAAGCGCAACTTCAATCTCTCTAAAAAACTTGAGAGTGTATGTGTGTTAATAAACAACTTCCAAGAAAACAATTGATACAATCATTTTCTATGATTTTGGTGTGATATGAAGGAAAATTTTGTCCATTTCTTGTTTCTAATCTTTGTAAAGATATGGAACATATGTAATCAATCAAGAAAAATTTCAAGAAGAGACCAACCTAGTGAAAAAGTCATTGAAGAAAGACAAAATGCAAGGTTAGGTATGGAAAAACGTAAGCCTTCAACAGAGGCCATTTCAATTTATAGCACAACAATTACAATGATTATTTCTACTCCATCACCACAAGTAATGTGCAAGATTTCAATAAAGGATAATCCAATTTTGAAACCAACTTCTAATGATTGTTTCATCAAGAAAAGTTTTTGTTGATGAGGAAATGATGACACTTTTGTTTCAAGATAATTATACCAAGGATGAAATTCAAGAATAAATTGGTTCACAACCTTTTGATGAAGAAGTTTCCATGGTGAAACCTCTTGTTGGACAATTAGATATTCCTCAAACTAGCCATGAGCATACTCACCTTCCTTTCAATTTTGACATGCAAGATAGTGAAGGGCTACAAACTTTTGGAGCAATGCCACAATAGAGTGGTGAAGGGTGTCAGACTAAGAGTCCATCGTCCCTACCTAAACTATGCAACATGTGTCAAATAATTCCTAAGCACATTCAAGTGGATGATAACAACCTAACATTAATTGAAGGTAAGATATCTAATCAAATTATTCATTATTAGTAGTACAAAATCATCAAAGAATATTTTGAATAAAAAATTGGTGTAGCTAGATGTTAGTCATTTATATCTTTGTTAAAATATAGGAGTTTGATTGTTGTTAGAAAATTTTAAACATTAAAACAGTTAAAAGTTCATAAATAAGTAATCATATTGTTAAAAGTCTTATGGATTCTTTTCATAGAATTGGTAAAAAAAACTCATTTGAAAAAGCATAATGTAGCTATTTTATATTGTTACTATCAATTGTCAACAAGATCACATGAAAATGTCGTTTGCTCAAAAAAACATCCATTCCCATTAAATTAAATGAAAAAACCCTTCGAAAGCATTATATTAGAAGAGACAACATTCACACAACAAAACATGAAATTTGTGGGATTTCACTAGTAGACTACCTCACTCTGATATGAAATTAATTGGAGCAATGAAAGAACTAATGCAATTTTTTTGGCATGAAAACACTAGACCTCCTTCCAACTAAAAGGATATACTAAAATTGAGAAGGGGTTACATGGACCCTAAACCTCATATTAAACACTTTCATAATAGAGCATAGACAAAACTTTATGAGATATTCAAGAATGATCATTATACAATTAACTTGGACCAAAGATATTTTGAGAAATGCAAGCATCGGTATGTTAGAATAAGTACAATATGTAACACATGTTGTTGTAGATAATATATAGAATTAGGCTATTATTATGATACACATATACATTCATTTTGTTTTACATACTGGCCTTCTGCATGAATTGTCATTGATACTATCATTGACATCATCTAGAGACTTTTTCATAACATCATGTGTACAAAGTCAAAGGGACAAAGATATTATGAAAACATTTGCTTATATGGAACATGCCCCAAGTGCAATGGAATGACATTATTGAACAAGTGCATACATGTGGATAAAGAGTACGAATTTGGGATGGAAGTGGTTGACATGTAGAGCCTCAAATATCTTGTGTATGCACTAGATAGCAGGAAAGAAAGGAAAAGGTACTATTGGTGATGACCTAGGTCAATTGTGTGTCCTTAAATGAAATACTTTCTTTTAAATTGCACTTAAAAATGTCACAGAGGATTTAATTAATAGTTAAATTATGTCTTAATTTTTGTGTCACTGGGTAAGAGTTTGTGATTTAAGAAAGGAACTCTTATAAAAGACCCAAGAATAAGTTCCAGGATGTCCATGTGGTTCAATGGTAGGACGAGCATTTAGAATATACATAGATACATTTCTTGTTAGTACTATACTATCTAAAATTTGGACTGAGACCTTATTAAACCATATCATGTCTATCTACATTAGCATAATTTCAAAATGTTATGTAGGATAGTCATTTTACCCATGGATTCTCTTGCATTAACAAGCCAACGTGCATTTTCTCTAGGTGCCAAGAAAATGCCAAATGTAGTGAAAACCCCCCTTTTGTGGATTGAAGACTTGCATTTGGTGATGAACTAGAATATTCCAAGATATGGGTTTTGTATCCAATATGATAGTGTATGAATCTAAACCTTAAAAATCACTTTTGTGTGCAGTGTTCCTTCATAAGATGAGACAACATTTTTTGAAGCACTTGGGCTAATTTTTACATTGTGTTTAAAACAGAAGAATTTTTTTTGTATTTTTTATAAAAACAATTTTATTATTTGTATTGAAATTCTAGATATGTGAAGATGTCAAAAATGATTTAAAGAAGAATCATCAATTTGAATCACTCATACTAGACCTTCCTACATATGTCAATGTGCATTTTATTGTATGTGTTAAAAAGTGTAAAATCAATGAAATTGCAAAGTTAGCAATTCAACTATGTGCATCCAGAGAAAATTTTGGAAAATCCATCATGGGGGTTCTTAGAACATATTCAATAATTCAATCGTGTGCTTTTGAATTTCACTTAGCATGCATTTTAAGGGGGTTTACCTAAATTTTTATAGGTCAGTAAGACTTGCAATATTTTAGAATTTGGCTAAGTGGTGAATTTTGGAGCCATGGAGGAGAAAGCCAAAAAACCTAGATGTCATTTCAAGATTGAAGGAGTGCCATAAATCTATCATGGGGGTTTTAGATCATATTGAATAATTCAATCCTATGATTTTTAATTTCACTTAGCATGCATTGTAAGAGGGGATAACTGCATTTTTTTAGGTCACTAAGACTTGCCATATTTCAGAATTTGACTAAGTGGTGAATTTTGGAGCCATGGAGGAGAAAGCCAAAAAAAACTAGATGTCATTTCAAGATTGAAGGAGTTCCATCCATGTATACTAACAGTAGATTTCCCCACATGCCAATGGCCAAACAATAGAGATCCATAATTTCCTAGAGCTTTTTTGCATCTCTATGTGTCATAGGGTTTTTAGATAGAAAAAACCTTGAGGATTCAAGGAAATGGTACAATACAAAATGCAACTTTCCACAGAAGACAAACATCAACAAAAGAAGATCGTAAAAGGAGTTTTCCTCTATAAAAGGAGTTGGAAATAATTAACAATACAATGCAGTTAAGAAAAAGGTTCATTTGTACATATCATTGATGTATGTATCAATATCTAGATCATAAACTTTGGTAAGAAACAATGTCTAAGTCAACTTTTAGTTGTATAGACTTTTTGTTAGCTTCAATATTATCTCTGTATTCTTTCTTTAATGGCATGTATAAGCCCTTTGGAAATAATTAACAATACAATGCAGTTAAGGAAAAGGTTCCTTCATACATATCATTAATGTATGTATCAACATCTAGATCATAAACTTTGGTAAGAAACAATGTTTAATTCAACTTTTAGTTGTATAGGCTTTTTGTTGGCTTTAATATTATCTCTATATTATTTCTTTAATGGCATGTATAAGCCCCTATAGTTTATACCCAAAGAATAATATTCCATAGTCTATGATTTAAAGAATAGTTATTCACAAATGTGTACCCAACATAGTTGGAAACGCAGGGAATCGAACCTCATGCCTCTTGCATGTGAACTAAGTGTTCTACCATATAAGCTACGTCCCACATCCCCTTTCCCAATGTATTACCAATGATTTCTTTTAAAACTAATAAAAAATAGAAGTGGTTGAGTCTTATTAAGAGTTTGATAGAATAAAGTGAACCTATGAAATTCATCTAAGAGTAAATTGGCATTTGTCCAAATGTGTGAAAAACTCATCTTTCATCATCTTAGGAGTAAATTGATATATGTCCCAATGTGTGAATCACTCATCTTATGAGTAAATTGGCATTTGTCCCAATGTGTGAATCACTCATATTTCATCATCTTAGGATTATATGATTGAAATTTGATGAAATATAGGAAAAAAAGGTAAATCAAGAGGGTTCTTATATTTCATCATCTTAGGATTATAGGACTGAAATTTGATGAAATATAAGCAAAAAAAATAAATCAAGAGGGTTTGTAGTTTGCACACCTAGTTGAATTTTTACAATGGACAATAAAGGAAGCACTTCCATTGGATATCAACTTAAGTGATTCTATAAATTCAATTATCTAGTTCATACATGTTGGGGTTGAAATCATGATTTTTTTCATCAATCAACAATCTATGATATTATTAATAATGTGTTGGAGAGGGACGAGGGAAACATTATTATAGTATATTCAAGAACTAATCTATAGTTCACCTTCTACACAAAAAACAATGTACTACTAGTTTAATAGGAGAAAGAGAGAGAAATCTGGTGTTTCTAATGATATGAATATATTCTTTTTTTTTTAAACTCCAAAAATGGATTAATAGGTTTGCTTGTATTTGTATGCATTCCTACAATCTTGTGAGATCAACTCACAAAATATATAATTGTGTTTCCAAATCCGTAACCTATTGGTAGAGATCCTCTTGATTTGGCTGCACTTGATTTCATTTTCACATCTCTATAGAAAAGAATGTTTTTTGCTTCAGTTATTCTCTTACATATCCCAAAATAGATGAGCTATATGAATGCATTTCATTAAATGACTCTTATTGAAATATGGGACTTAAACATAGAAAAAATAAATAGATGAGCTATATGAATACATTCGATTAAATGACTCTTATTGAAATATGGGACTTAAACATAGGAAAAACACTCTTGGATAAATCTAAACCTAAAATTGGAATTTCATTTAAATATAGAAATTAAGATATAAACCCTACATGAGCAACCCCAATCTAGAAAATGTTTAAATGTTTTAGCTATCTCACAACAAATTTGGAGTGTTAATCTCTCAATCATCTTGTTAATCAAAATGGATCAAACATGTTATTTCTCGTGACTTTCCTGGATAGGGAACAATGCTAAGACACCCTTTGGAAACTTTTAAAGACCTCCCTACTTTAGGCCTCAAGTTGGCTCTTGGGCTTGAGGGGTTAACTTTCAAACAGTTCCAATGCAACTACTAGTTATCACTTCTAGCAACAACATTATTCTCTAAGATTTAATGGCCAAATATCAATGGTTGGTATATTAAATGAGATGGAGGAATAATAATGATAGAAAACAAGAAATCACATCCAAATCCTCATACCAAGGCCTTATCATGTGGGCACCATTATCCCCAATTGCAGAAACATAAATTTAATTTGATGGAAAATACAAAGGAAGTTTTAAAGAAAAATATGAACCTCAAGTACTAACAAGGATTGGCAATCTTTGTCTCTAGGGAACACTTAAAATATTATGGATACTCAAGAGATATGGAGACCTTAATATCCGCTAATATGAAAGAAAACATGTTGGGCATAGTAAATGAATCCAACAGTTTGAAACTCATTCATGAAATATATAAGTTAGCTTCAACTATTCAAGAAATGAAAAGGTTAATTTCAAGACATAGGAGGATTATCAATATCAAAAACTACCAATAACATGTTCAGAATCCTTTAACAAACTCAAATTCTTGCACAAGCCTATATACGAGAATGCAGAGTGATAATATTATAATATGTATATCTAAGACTGTATATAAATGCCCCAAGCTTATACAAAATCAACAAACTCAATAGACAATTTAAACCACAAACTAATTTCTATAATGATTGTGAATAATAGATAAAGCTATTAAATACACTATAAAAATGAAATGAGCAAAAAGAAAGAGCCATAGAAAACAAAAAAAAAATAATATAAAAACATAGAAAAACAAGTTATGAAAAATGATGTGGTGAATCTTCTAGTAAATTCCCTGGTTTGCACCTAAAATCATAGCCCATCGGGCCCCAGAAAAGCATATCCTTCATCTTACCCAAAATTCAAACCCATAGAAAGTACTCATAGTTGCCCCTCTATCCTTTTTGAGATACTAATTTTTTCCTTCAGGTAGTTTGATTGGAATTAGTTATCTCACTTTTTTCTTTTTTTTAATGAAATATCAAAAATACAACAAGACTTGAGGTAGTTTGATTGGAATTAGTTATCATATCAAAAATACAACAAGACTTGAGGTAGTTTGATTGGAATTAGTTATCCTACTGTTTCTAGGAAATAACAAAAATTTGATGCCATCTAATCTTTATCTAATATTGTTATTATAACAATCTTCCACTTGTGATATTTAGATGTCATTATGTTTTTTTCACAAACTCACTAATTTTTTTTTATTTTTTTTTTAAATCATGGAAATCATAAAATTTAATCTGGGCTAAGTCCGAAATCAAATCTACTGACGGTCACTACAACCCAAAAGTATATCCAAATCTTTTACTTGCATCTTTTAAATCATTATTCAAACTGTAATCCCAAAAATTCATAAATAACTTTTATGAACCTTTCATATTCCTTGTGCCTAAAAGACCTTAAGAGAATCTGCTCCCTTAGATATGCTGCTGTAATCAATCCTTTTATTCTCATTACCACATCAAATGAATTAGATCATAGATTGACAATTTAGGAATTCTTGTACATTTGCAATTTCTTTTGTGCATTCACAAAATACTTCTCGGAAGAGAACTTTCTTGAATAGTAAGATCAGAAATCATGTCTGATATTACTTTTGCAAAATAAGCCTTTGGTAGTTTTTAACCTTAAATGCTGGAATAAGTAGTCCATCTTACAAGCTGAAGGCTCTGCAACTAATGTCATCCATTAGCTTCATATTAGCTAATGTCAAGACTGCGATATCATCCATTAGTTTCACATTGTCCCCTTGGTAAAATCCCATGGCATCTCCACTGTATGTCGTACCAATGGTGATTCACCTTTCATATATGTGTGCCAATGGAAGAAAGATCGGAAGAGCACGTACCAATGGTGATTCACCTTTCATATATGTGTGCCAATGGAAGAAAATAAATATAGACATCTGTAGAGCAAAGTTTGATGGAAAGAAGGGAACCAATAATGCCAGCATTAAGATTCCCATGGGTTAATACAAATTTCTTTGGAGTTCTAGTTGCACCATTTGTGTAACAAACTGTGGCAACACCTTCTGGCAATGGCAGTCGAAATGGTTGAAGATTACAACGACCCTGATCTTCCAACTTCCAATAAGAGATGATCTCGAATCCGGTTGTCGATGGAAGACAAGGCCTAAGTTGTTATGCCCCTTTAACAACCACAATAAGACGAACTGAGGCAAGATCCGGTAAGAAGCCCTGCAAAATATTGAAGTTCTCAGGATCACAAATACAACGGCCGGTCCACCATCCACGCGTCCAAGTCAAGAAGCAATCGACTGCTGTCATCAATGGTGGGGAATGACGTAGAAGATGTTAAATAAATGAAAGGACGTTGTAATGATCCCAAGCCATTATGCAAGGATCATCACTGTTTTGGTG
>CBVK0100286266.1:0-23079 GCA_900067695.1 Picea abies | reverse complement strand
CCCCCTACCGGCCCCTCCTGCCCCGGCAATAGTCATCTGGTCGTCATCGCAGCAGCCACTGCAGCTTGTCATACTATGGCCCGCCATGGCGGCATCACCCCCACACACTGCTCCAGGATACCCTCATCCTAGATGCGAGACCATATGCCCTAAGGCACATCCTGTAACACCGCCTCCAGACAGTGGCGTATGTCCTCAAAATCCACTTCGGTAGCCACCGGAGGAGCGTGTGATGGCGCAGCACCAGGGTCATCAAACCGGCATCTCCTCGCTGCCCTCTCCAGCTCAGCAGGTCGCACCATGGCGTCCTCACGACAACGTCTCTGTCCCCGCGACAGTCTCTCCGTCTCCTGAAGAGCCGACACTCTCTGCAACTCCACCTCACGCCCGCGAGGTGCCACATCCGCACATACAAAAAAACAATAGATAGTATCAACATCTACATGATATACATATGGCATGCTATCTCAAAAAATATACCAAAACATACACATCAACATCATCAACATACCTCGGTGGTCAAACACCTCCCCTGGAGGTAGCACCATGTCTGGATCATCCCGAAAGTCAACCCCAGCATCGGGGTACCGTAATATCACCTGCGGCATTTGCCGCCATACCTGCGCCGCCTCTCCAGTGAAGAAGTGGCCACCTTCGCCACCACCATGGTGAAGCAACACCGTCGACCACCGCCTGAGCCGCGGCTCTCGCTCCCCCGACGCACCCAATAGAATCCTAGGGCACAACATCGACACCCTCTCCAGAAACCAAGCCACCAGGATGGACCTGAAGGCAAACTCTCCCGTGTCCATGGACCGACAGTGGTCTAGCTGCCCCACCATCCTAGAGTGCAGCGTAAGCCCCCAGGCAAAATGCTTGCCAGCCAACACCCTCTCCATCACCATCAACTGGCCTCTGCTGATCCGCTGCATCACCAATGAACCATACACTCTCACAATCATTGCTGCTATACAACGATGTGCTAGGGCATCCATCTCCCCAATACTCACAACTATGCCAGACATATAGTTCGGCTCTGAACAATATCTCCGACCCACCGTCGCTAGAGGCGTATCTCTAGGTAGCACCAGCTCCGTCGATAGGGGCGTTCCCCAAAATGGGAGCCCAATCAGAAAATATACATCCTCCACCACAGTGAAGGGAATCTGCTCTCCCCGCACTATGAAGCAGTGCAGGTTCGAACTCCACATCCAGATAAGAAACTGCAGGAGATACTCTTGTGCCCGTATCAAGGGGCACTCAAAGAACTTCAGTAGCCCACAAGCTGCCAAAGTCGCACGTATGCCTGGCTCCTCAATAGCCATGGCGTCTCGCAGCTGGGACCAATCCCGCTCTCACCAACCAATCGACATCGTGCACATAGCTCACATGCACAACAAAAAACCGTCCTAAGTCAGCCACATGGACAATCAAAAACATCAAAAAGACACATTTTATACCCGTCAACCTTGCCTCCACGACGTGGTTTTTTCACCCACAGGCGTGCACACATGCGTGCTTGTACACCCCGTAGGCATGCACATGTGCACACCTATTCACTACACAGGCGCGCATGAGTGCACACTTGTTCACTACACAGGCACGCTCTCAAGTGTGTCTGTTCACCATACAGGTGCGCACAGATGCACGCCTGTTCAATCGACAGGCGCGCACATGTGCACGCCTGTTCAACCAACAGGCGCGCCCATCGTGCACACCCTTAATTCCCTTAACCGCGCTCCCATGCGTGTCTATCCAGTGGACAGGCGTGCACATGTGCGCGCCTATTACCGGATCTCCCACGCATGTGGGGCCCATACCCCCTAAACACCTTTGTACGACCCTCCGTACAGCCCCTGCCCAAAAAATGAAATCCTAATACTATGCAGGATGATCAGACCACTAATCTGATGCTTGCAGGTCCTCAATCGGATGCCTCGTCCTCCCCGAATCTCACAATCTCCTCTAAATGCTTCTCGTCCATTCGCTATAGCAACAAGTACAAATGAGGTGGCAATGTGGGCCCTACAGCTATATATAGGCCTTTTTTCCAAACTTCTACTCACCATTCCAGGAGCCCACGGTGTCCCTTTCTTGATTCGTCTTCAGCCACAGGATTAACATCCCGTCATTTACATCACAACAATCCCTGAGCCTTTTTTCACCCTGAGCCCTCGAGGCACCATTTTTCATACCCTGATCAGGTAGGTATGCACATATTCACACTTATCAAATACATGCTCATATCTTCGATTCTCTTCAGATATTGTTCACGTCAGGTATTTGGTTTTCATGTGTGTAGGTACTTGATCATCATACATCGACACAACCCCTTCAAGTATATACTTAGCACTGGCATGTATTCATTCCCTCTGAATCTCACTTACATTTCCAGTCACACCCTCTGGCATTTGCCTCTAGGATCCCCATTTTCGGCTCTGCAGTACCTACACCTCCATTTGCATCTTTGGTACTATCACCCGGTAGCATTCTTACCCACATGAGTTGTCCCAATCATAGCACCTTTTGGCACTTCTGACACTTATGTTGTTTTTCAAAACTCTTTAGGGATGGGAGTCCCGATAGTCTTACATCATGTCGTGAATCAACCACATACTCCTTCTCCTCATTTTGCTAGCTTTCCCAACGGACTCCCAGATTATCTTTCCACAGTTCTATGGTCGGGTTGCCCCTCCGTAGTAGCATGAACCCTCCATTTCATCCACAATCCATCTACCCATCTGCAAATCTCCCTTCATTTCACCTACCTCATACATAAACTCACCCATGGGGCCCCCACCCTTCATCAGTTCTCTGAGCAAATTATGCCCTACCCGGGCCCACCATATCACACTGGGGCACCCGTTTCTATATTTGTACACTTCCCCCCAATTATTTGTTATTTATTGTACAAACACCTTTATTTTCAGTTGTTACATTACCTTTTTGTCGTCACCTTTGGGCGACCTACTTCCCTTTTTTGGCCAACCGCAACCCATATCACCCTTGGTTGGAGCACTACTTATCGTCCACCCTTACTGGCATTGTCCATATCTTCAGAGTACCCCACAAGCCACTTACCTCTGCCATCTGAATTTGTTCACCTTGTCCTGCCTCTGGCACAACTTATCCCCGGTCTTGTCATCCCTTTGACACTCGACCTCGTTGAACGGTTGCGGCCACTTTCTATCTCATACATACTCCAACCAAGGGAAGTCTTGAGTCTTCCCACATCTTGACTTCATCCATGTACCTCCTCCCCTTCCTCACCTCACCTAGTAGATTTCACGAAGCCATTTGCTTCTGGGAGTCGCGTCCCCATTTTTTGTAGACATCAACACAGTTTTCCAGAAGGGTGACAGTATCTTGATTCTCATTATCCACTCAATGAGAGATCTCGAACGACACAGGGTGAAACACCATTGCTCCCTCCTGTCTTTGACCCCCATAACATTCGATGCCAACACTTTCTCATGTTACGGTGGGTCTTACTTTGTGACTATTACAGTTAGTTCTTTCATTTGCGGAAGACCTCTGAACTTGGTTGGGCTATCAATGCCCACATAATCGGTGATACTTATTACGTGATCACTGCCTACTATTCAGAGTATGTCCATCTGCAGAATTGTCTTTTGCCTACTATTTAGAATTGTTGATATGGTCGACTCCAGTCTCCTTGTGTTTCAATGATCGAACAAACCCTTGACCATTTTCTTGTTTTTGTTGATATCGAGCCTGATTTTGATTAACTCAGCAGTCACACTCTATCGGTCATTTGGTTGACTGTTATAGTTGTTGGGTAGTATTTCTAGTGGGGTTGATTATTGGCTCGTCCATGTTGATTGGGTTAATTATAGATTTGATGGAATAGCATTGACAGTGGTTTTTATTATTGGTATTTAGTCACTACACTATGTATTATAACAGTCGAATCAATAGTTCAACATGGTTAATTGGTTGATTCGAGAAATGAAATGGGCACACAGTCGCTACCTCTTGTGTTGTAACAGTTGGATTGTTAACTCAACATTGTTTTATGGTTTGATTGGGAGTATGCCTCTTTGCGTTATGCGTTGGGTTGTGTGTTTCCTACAACATGGTATAAGTTGAAATGATGGTTGTTGTTACTGTGTGTTTTAATTTCCAATCAAAATTATTGCAATTTAAAATCGTGATAGTTGTGACTTGGTTGTTTGCTGTGTATGTTTTATGGATATCTTGAATCGTATAAGAGGTGTGCATGGGTTTTATAACAGTATGGTTTCATTACAAGTTAATTGTTAATTTGATTAGAGGAATGGAATCGAGCACGATTTTAAAAGAACTTGTGTCTGTGTTTGATTTGAGGAGATAATTTATGGACAATGGTTCATGTTTTGATGCTGAACAGAGTGAAAACAAATGACTGTGTGTTCATTTGAAATTTGTTTTAAATATAATGGGACAAATGAGAGGAAACATAATTCTTATACAGGTTGTTTTGGAAGGCATGTTATTTTGAGTATGATGACACTGTGTTAAATATTTAAATGTGAACAGTGAGCAAGTTAATACACAGTAATGGTTAAATTATACACAGTGATTGTTTAATTGATCACAATAATTATTTGATTAGTGTTGGATCGTTTGCATTAAATACATAATTGTTTGATGGATTACTTAATTGATTTTATGAATAATATCCGCTCTTTTTCCCTACCATTATTTCTCTTTTCGCTAATGACAATCCCCTCGCCTTCCCATGTTCATGATCCACTCATTGTTCCTAAAATTTAATTACTGTTAAGAGGAACTATGTATTGTAACAGTTTGAAATCGCAATTTCTTGGATGGATTACAGTGATATGTTTGGTTTACATTATAGTTGATTTTTTGTTGTCGATGAGCAGTAACCATGATCTTTCCCCCCTCATTTTAACATTCTTCACTCAATACAACCCCTCGCATATCCCAAAACCTTTGTTCACCCCTTGCTCATTGACAATGATTAAACAATTTGTATGGATTGGATTGCATGAGTCTGATATGTTGCTGAGCCAAAATTTATTTCATATTTTAAAAGGAGTTGTCATGTATGGTTGTTAAAGAGACTATTTGCTAATCAATTATGCATACATGAATGAGTTTTTTCAGCTGAGGTAGCCATGGTAGAGGTAATCAAAGAAGAGGTAATTGGAACAAAGGCCCTAGAAGGCCAAGATTCTCCATACACTTTGATGTTGACTCGCAAGAGTTAGGGAAGCTATTTCAGGCTGGGTTTTTTAATTGGATTGGGAAAGGAGTGGTCCAACCTAGGCCCGAAAGGCCTCCCTTCCAAGCCCCATAGGTCCCTGGTATCCCCGTGCCCCCTCATGTCTCATTGCAGCCTGAAGTTCTCGAAAATGATGGATGGCAAGAGATTGTCCACCCAACAATCTCCCAACTTTATGGCTGCTCAATTTATCTTTACCTGCTCCCCCGCCTATCAATCAAATTGTCCAAGCTGCCCCTGTCCACTCACCAATTCAGTCTTCCCATGCGAGTAAAAGGTTGAAAAATGAGGTCCACCATGCCCCTGACAAGGGAAAAGCCACTGCTACCCCTTCCTCACCCCCCAATGGCTCTGATAAATCCGTGTCCTCCCGGATGCATTTGAGGGATGATTTCTCTCATGTGATCAGCGAGATTAGGCCTAAAGGTTCAACACAGCCTAAGGAAAATTCATAGAGATCAAAAGGTGATAGAAAAAACAAGGGAAGTATTGCATCTCATAGTGGAAAATATGGATTTCAAGTTTTTTTAATTTATAAATTGATGATAACAGTTGACTTCTGGAATTTTGGACAACACAATATTTTTTGGATATAGGAGTAATATATTTTGGAAATGATTTCAATTATTATTGAAGTAAATTGTCAAATATGAATGTGATGATGAGAGTCACAAGGAGGGATGTTTTGTTTAATTAACTAGTTGTTTTATGATAGTTAAAAGATTAAGGGAGTCACATGGGGTCCCACCTACTAGTTATTATTATTTAAAAAACCCTTATTATGATTATTACTTTTCCCCCTTAACTAAAAGAGTTGGTTGAGTTGTTGTTAACTTAAATAATTCATTAGAAGCCTAATTATTTTTTATGATAACAGGGCCCCATTGTATACAACAAGATTCAGGGTTTAATTACATCATTTAGACACTTTTTTTTCAGAGGTCTTGATCTATCTTTGATAGTCTATGTAGACTTGCATGTTTGTGAATTAGTTTTCATGACTGACAAAGGCTATTGTGCAGAGTCTAGGGGGTAGCAATCTATGGCAAGCTGATCCATCTTTTCAAGTTTAGTTTTTTGATTTTCTATCAGAAGTCCTTTTGTATGTTTCATCGGGGACATCTAAGTTTGACTTTGGTCCAAAAATTCCTCCAGAAATTTTGTAAAGAGAACGATTCTTTGATGAATTTGAATAAAATAAAGGATTGTTTTATGTCTTATATGTGTTGATTATTGACTTAGTGTCTTTACTTCTGTCTCTATATTTATTTCAGCATCTGATATGTTCAGAAAATTACATAAAAATGAATTTTTCAGCAAGCTTTTAATTATAAAAAAACCAGACTAAGCACTTGTAAACAGTACTTGTGAATTAGGATATTAGTTTTGATGGTTATAAAAATAGGGTGATATTCCCGTCTATCTTGCTTTAGCCAAGAATGATCTAAAAATGTTTGAGTAAGATCATTTCATATCTTTTCCTCAACAAAAGGCTCAAAAGAATGAATCAAAGAGTCTGAAGGTTAGCTACCTTGGACATCATCACATCCTGAGGTCTGAGAAGGGACTAGAAAGAACCTAGAGGATGATTGGAAACTTCTTAGGGGAGAGTTGGAAGATTGAGATAATAAGCTTCTTCTTAAGGCATTCAACCTACCCTTGAATTCTAAAAGAAGGCTTTGCGTTAGATAAAACTTGGTACAAGAGACATGTTCCCCAATTGTATCGTTAGTGGCATAACGAGGTAAAGTAATAAGAGGGAGTTGGAAAACCTTGTCACAAGTATCCTGCTTTAGGCAATCAACGTCCTCACCCTTATTGAGATTTGAGCACAACGATGGTTGATAATCTTCTTCATAGAATTAATCCAAGTGCTCAAAGGAATATTCATCAAAATCCTCAAGGTATGATCGAAAATCGTCATGAGAACATTGCACTAGGTCATCCTTAGGTGTTTGGAAAATATTTGTAACCATACCATCTCCTTGTTTCCACATGTCATAATTATTAGTAACCTCATATGATAGTTGCAAAGGAAACATTTGGAGACATCCTTCCATATCATAGATGGGATGTTTATTAGATCCAACCACATCCCATTTGTGTCTCCCAAAATGTATGAACTCGTCTATGTGATCAACCATGCCATTCCCTTTATCATAACATGAAGGGTTCAACACATCCAATAGATCCTATAACACTTCTTCACTTTCCAAATCACAAGATAACACATCATCAAATTCTTGGAAAGGGAAACAACTTACCGTATTGACTTCTTCCTATGCAGGAGCATCAAAGGGTTGGATGACTTCATCAAATGGAAGAGCAGACATCAGTACCCTAATATCTTCGACAGAATCATGAGTAAATTCTTGCTCTTCCTCATGGGATTGGTAACCTTCTTCATAAATCTCTTCTTATGTATCGGAGGGTTCTTGGCATTGAGCATGGTATGCACCTCTAAGATCTTCTACAATATCAGTGGCGAATCCTTCGTCCTCTAGGGATATTTCAAGATTTTGAAGGGCATCCTCATAATTCTGGCACTGTGGTTTTGCAAACTCAACAAACCTACTGACGAGATCTACGAAGGAGGATATACCCTTTTCTTCACAACAACCCTTGATCCATTCTTGTACAAATAATGACAAGGAAATTATGAACAATGTTATCAAAACATCATCCCCTTCAAATCCTATTTCACTTATATACTTCAAGAATTCTACAATGTGAGTAATTGGGAGGCCTTTAATTCTTGAACAATCTTTCAACAATTTTATATCAAAATAATGTGGGTATCCTTGAATACTTTCAAAATCAATAGATAGATACACTTTCTCCTAGGGCGCCATGATCCAATATCTTGGAAATATCACAAAGTTGGGAGTAAGGTGGCACCTTGGAAAAGGTTAGTGGAGTCACCAGATAACCTCTTAAGGATTATCAAAGGGAGTGAGGGAATCATCCTCAGTGGAGTTTCCAGTTAAGCTTTGTAGATGAAGGCTTCGAGGGAAAGAATTATCGAAAAAGTGTTGGTGAGGAAAATTGACTTAGTGTTCCTTGACAATGGCACACAAAATGTTATCACACAATCTGTACTTTCCCAAAGCCCAAGGCAAGAGAGACGATATTGGTGTAACAAGGGGTGAGCTATCACTATCACCTTAATAGGAAACCCCTTTCTGTTTAGGAGTGGAAGAAAATACCCCAAGGAAGACCTCCTTAGTGACCAAAAGGGCTGGTGAAATGAAGCAAGGATATAAATATACTCCCCCTCTCACTAGTCACTCAAATCAAATGGTATTGTTGGGTTTATGTCTTAAGAGATGAAGCAAATGTGATGGATGAAGTGTACCTATCCATAACAAGATGACAAGCAAACATGTGGGAGTCTCAAGTACGAAAATGATATTAGTGCTTCAATAAGACAATAAACCAATGATGTAAATACCAGCTGATAAAGGTGTTGCAGTTAATAAGTTTACAACATAAATGAGAAATATGTAACAACTGCAAAGATACTCTTCATAAAGTTCTTTAAAAAATAGTAAAAATGTGTCATTTATTACATAAAATGATAGTAACTTGTCATAGATAAATTATGAAGTGATTAGCTAGCAAATAATATAAATTATGAAGAAAATTCACTGTTTTTGGATGGCTGTAGCAAACGTTTATAACAACAACAAGAATTAGTGCTCATAATTGCAAGAAAATATCATGGAAACTTAACATTCATCAAGTAGATTATGTAATAATTATCACAAGAAAATTCTGAGTATACTATGTCAATATTATTTGGGTGTATGGAACAAATTACAAGATTAGTATGGTTGTAGCAAATGTTTTGTAACAAGAACAACACAATTAGTTAGTTTAGCTAAGCTAGGGTTCGTATTAGTTAGTGGAAGCTTCAAAGAAGAGAGTATGAGAGTTGTTTAGTCACAATTCTTCACAAGAGCAAGTAGACAAGTGCCTTTTGGGCTATGGAGTCTTTGATAGCAGCAAATAACTTGGAGAATTTAATGATTATACTTATCTAAAGATAAATGAGGTGAACCCTTGAAGAATAACACCTTAAGTGTTCAAGGATCCAAGGACTCAAGGATAAATTCATCTAGAGAGTAGGCTCTTCTAGGCTCTAGAGAATTTCTCCTTCCTTAGACTATTGAAATATATTTTATGCAACACACCTCTAGAAAAGGGCTTCTAAAGTGCTAGCACTTTAGGGCTCTAGAAGCCTTAATCTAGACAAAAGGTTCTTAACAATAAGTGGCAAGATCAAGAAGGAAGAAATACCTTATGTTCCTTCTCCTAGGGTTTCTTAGCAAGCAATTTCATAATCTTTAATATGAATAAGTAAAATTGACCACAAACATTTAATGCATAAACAACTTGCAACATTTACGTACTTCACCAAGAATAATAAATCATGAAAAAACCTAGTTTGCAGAGATTACCACCAAAATAGCCAAGAAACATCATAAGTAAGCTCATCTAATCCTTGAACATGAGAAAAAGACACCAAAAACTCCAAAATAACACAAATTTCAGCCAAAGTATGTCACTGGGGAGAAATTTTCAGTCCTCCCTATTGTGAGGGGAGAGTTACGATGAAAAATGAATGTACTTTATGTTTATTTATACCAAAATTTGACCTTTAATTACTTCAAGTGAAAAAATTAGGGCTGACCCTAGATAATTATTACAAAAATTAAATTTACATAAAATTGTAGGATAAAACCCTTAAAGGGTGATGTCATGCCCTTCCTAAGGCAACATTGAGCCTTTAAGACGCATGTCTAGCCTCAATTGGTGGAACGCTGGGCCTCTGAGGGCCTGGTCACACCATCAACTACCAAACATTGTGAAAAATGTCCTCCTTCACCGGAACACCACTGCAGAAATCCCTAGCCCCTTTAGGATGACATCATGGGCTAGGGGGATGGTCTTTTAGCCTCCCAAGGCCATTGTCTAGGTGAGTGAAGGTACTTCTCATCCGTCTAGGGTATGCTAGAGTGCCTCCAAGGCAACGACTTCTTTCTTCAATGTGCAAATCAATCACCCATGTCATGTCCCAGGCTTGGGGCTTCATCATCCATCCATGGGCTTCATGCCCTCTTGAAGGTATGAACTGGTCATTTCCTCATGAATATCTATCCACTAGGAAAATTCCTATAGAGGCAAAAAATATGTCCTCTAGGGGTTCATAAGTCACAAGGATCATAGCATGTAAATCACATCCAATAATTAAATCACCCGAACATGTGCATCAAACCCCCCTTAACCCTAAACAAATGCTCAAAGACATTCTTAGCTTTCCTTCTTTTGATATTTTGCTCTTGTACTACAAGGAAATAGTTGAGGGCCACTTCCCTGGCTTGGTGACCAGAGGTGACAGTGTCATCCACAAATCAGTTCACGGAAATGAGAAGGTTTTCTCGTAATGAGACCCCCTTTCTCTTGGTTATGCCACCAAGAGCCACTACCATGGTTTGGTGACCAAATAGGTGGTAATTTCATACCGCTACATGTCCATGGGCACAATAGTTCAGCTCGTGATGAGACCTCCTATCCATCAACTAATACCTTGAGTGTTCATATTATCTTGCGGGTCCCCTTTTTTTACTGAGAATCTTTTCATTGCTTTCTTGGGGATCCCTGGGTGAAGCATATTGAAGGTTTCAAAATTGTCTTTTTACTCTTGCCAACTACTTTTACCCTATGGGCCTTTAGCCCCTTCTTGCCCCGAGGCAAGGCACAACCCTCCCTAGTGTAGCCAATCCCAATGCCCAAAAAGAAAGGGGAGATGGAAGGAATACAGATGGAAAGTGGTAAGTATGGAGGGAATGGATGATGACTCTTCAAACATCCACCCACTAGCAACCCATCCTAAAGGGAAATCCATCCTAAATCGGATCGAGAGGAAAATATGAAAGAAATAAGGAAGAGTTGAGGAAGGTAAGAAGACAAAAAATATTGGCCAATCTAAGATTACAACAGAGATAAGCACAGAGAGGAAGAAGTCCCCAGGTTGGGTGGACGAGAAGAAGAGTGTGGAGAAGCAACAAGATGGATTGGAACTGAGGTCAGAGAACACCCGACATATGATGGTACCTCAAAGGTACACAATTTTCTTGCCAGCATGGAAGAGAAAATAGCGACGGATCAAAGGATCTATGTTCCTGAATTAGCCTTACATGATATCCCTGCTAGATGGTTGGACACTCATAAAGCCTCTATTATGGAGTGGGAAGATGCAAAACAAGCCATCTAATGTCGATTCCAAAGTAGGGATTAGATGGAAGAAGAGACGAATATAGATTTTTAATATGTGCAACTATTTAATGGATGGTCTGACCCTAAAGTACATATTGAGCATTGCTTAAAGCAGTGGAGAGTTGCGGAAGTACTCTCTCACCTATGGATTCAATTATTTATCCATTCATTGGGTCCAATCCCAAAATCTTGGTATATATAAGAGGAGACCAAAAGACAAAAAAATTGTTGGCAGACCTTACAAGACCAATTTTTCAAGGACTTCTCCTTTACAAGTAAGTACCTTGATCTCAACACAGTCCTTCAAAGAATCAGAGAAATTATTTTTACTGACATTTGCAAAAAGATATCAAGTCCAGTAGTATGTGTCAACTATGTTCATTTGCTTCATTCTAGTCAAAGTCTTGAAACTGATAAGATAGTTGTACCTTGCTATAAAGTTAAGAAATACTTGGAAAAACCAGATGACTTAGAAGAGCTTAGAAACTTGACCATTATAGAAACGAAAGGCAGTAGAGAGATTCAAGATACTATACCTAGTCACACCTGTAGCTCCTGTAACCATCCACTAAAGTTGTGGAAAGTTAATATAGGGAGTACAGAGCATCCTAAGATAGCTTATATAGGATATTATTGGGATGAGTAAACTATGAATGAAGTACACAGCCTGTTGCGAGAGTATGAGGACATTTTTCGAGCCTGTTCTCATAACTGAAAGGTATAAAAGGAGCCATAGGAGAAATGAAAATTTAGTTGAAACCCACTCAATACCTATGAAGCACAGACCATACCGAATTAATCCTAAAATAAAAGAGAAGGTCAAGAAGGAAGTGGACAAAATGCTTGCGACAAGACTTATTTTCCCAATCGAAGAAGTAGAGTGGATTAACCCCATAGTTATCTAGATCAAGAAAGATACAATAGACATTCAAGTCTGTGTGGACTATAAAAGTCTGAAATCAACATGTGTGCATGATCCGTTTCCGAGACCTTTCTGTGACAAAGTGTTAGATCAAGTTGCGGGAAAAGAATCTTATTCATTTACAGAATGATTCTCAAGATATCACCAAGTTAGAATCGCAGAAGAAGAAAAAAAGAAGACCACATTCATAACTGAATGAGGATCATTTGCATACAATGTAATGTCGTTTGCCTTGAAGAATGCCCCTGCAGTTTTCTCCCAGATTGTGATAGCAACATTTCGAGAGTTCATCCACAAGTTTGTAGAAGTCTACATGGATTATTGGATGGTATACAACCTGTTAAAATACCATGTAGGGCTACTCCGATTAATGTTTGATCAATGTCGTGAATTGCATATATCTTTGAATCTAAGGAAGTGCATTTTTTTTGTACCACATGGAAATCTGCTAGGTCATATTGTATGCAGAGAAGGAGTCCTGGTAGACCCAACTAAAGTTGCGGTCATTCTGAACATGTTCCCACCTACAAGTGCTAAACTTTTGTGCTCTACTCTTGGACATACAAGATGTTACCACATGTTTATCATAAGATATGCAACTATCACCGCACCTCTAGAAAAATTGTTGAAGAAGTCTGAACTATTTTGATGGACGCTAGAGTGTGATGGAGTGTTTGACATTCTCAAAGCAAATATAAGTACTTCACATATCTTGGTATTTACCAATTGGAAAATTGAATTCCATGTACATGTGGACATATCAGGTATTTCCCTAGGAGCCATTTTAGCACAACTAGGGGAAGGAAATATGGATCACCCTATCTATTTTTCCAGCAGAAAACTTTCGCAAGTTGAAAAAAACTACACAACTAATGAAAGGGAAGGTCTAGATATGATTTATGCATTACAAAATTTTAGACACTACTTGTTAGGCTCTCATTTCAAGTTTTTTACTGACCACTCTGCGTTGAAGTACCTAGTCAATAAACTAGTACTTGAAGGAAGGATTTGCAGGTGGCTACTGCTTTTTCAAGAGTTTTCATTCCAAGTAATTGTCAAACCAGGAAGATGAAATGTAGGTCCATATCACCTTTCCAAGTTGGAGTCAGGGGAAAGTGGTGGAGCAGTGGATGATCAGCTCCGAGATGTGAACCTGTGCCGAATTGAGGCCATCCCAGAGTATCTGGAAGACATTTCTATCTTCCTCAGTACAGGGACCTCCCTAAAAAATTACTCCACAACCCAAAAACGACATATGGTGGTTCTCGTAGTAGACTATCAAGTGATTGCGGGGAAACTTTACAAATTGGGGCTAGACAACATCCTCAAATGATATGTCTTGAACCATGAAAGACATTTTGTGGGAATGTCACAGTGGAGTTGCGGGAGGACATGTTGGAGGTAAAGCTATCGCACATAAGGTACTTAAAGCTAGACTATGTTATTTAAAGATGCTAAAGAGTATGCTAGATCTTGTGACACCTTCCAAAGGGTAGGAAATCCATCACACAGAGATGAATTACCCCTTCAGCTAGTTGGATCACTTCAGGCATTTGAGAATTTGGTTGTTGACTTTATTAGACCGATCAACCCCCCGGATAAGCACTCAAAGGCTAGATACATCATCACCACAACCGATTACCTCACAATATGGGTTGAAGAAAAGGCAATTCAATGTTGTTTGACATATATAGTTGCTATATTTATATTTGAAAATGTCATTACTTGGTTTGGATTCCCTAGAAGTTTGACCAGTGATCAAGGTAGTCACTTTATTAGCAACACAATCACAACATTGACAAGAAAATTCCTTATATAGCACTATAAGAGCAGTCTCTACCATCCACAAGCTAATGGTACAATGGAGGCATTAAATAAAATTCTAGAAAGAGGATTGACAAAAGTATGTTGCGCAAACGGAGAAGACTAGGATGATAGAGTTCCAATAGTCTTGTGGGCTTACATGACTACCACGAAGAAGCTCCACAAGTATAGTCCATTTGGTTTATGGAAAATAAGGTGTTGTACCTACACAATTTATCACCCCTATTATTTATATAACACAAGCTACACACATGACAAATGATGGATCGGTTGTGCGGAGGATTGCAGAATTGCAAGAACTTGAGGAAGTGAGAATTTTAGTAAATTTTCATCAGTCAGTTGAGAAATCTAGAAATAAATCTTGGCATGACAGGCATATTAAGTCCAAAATATTCACACAAGGGGATGATGTACTACTATATGACAACCGGTATCAAAAGCATCCAAGCAAGTTGTGCATGCATTGGTTGGGTCCATTTATAGTTGTTACAGGAGAATCCCCCTGTTGACAAGTGGATTTCCTCTTGGATACTAGACCCCTATGACCAAGACAAAAATGTGCTATTGTGGGCACTGATATTCCTTTCATGAAGCTAAACCATACAAAGAAGAAGAAGGAAGAAGGGTAAATACCTTCACCGACATTTTTTCTTGCTCGATCCATGCTGATCTTGATCTCCAAGTTCTTCAGAATGTCCTGCTTACAATGAGCAACAAAAACAAGACATACTTCCTACTCTACCATGATTAGCTCCATAATAGATCTATAAAAACAAACAAGTTCATGAAACATACACAAACTGAAAGGAAACAGGCCAAGCATAGATTTATATTAATGAAAACAAAGTGAAAATCTTACAGCCATAGATGTAGGTGCAACAACTTCACCAAGCTCTCTTTGTCTAGAACCTTGCTCAAATAATCCACACACATAATGATGATGCTTCAATGATATCTCCCTTTTGAGATCATAAGTTTGATGCCTTACGATGTCCCCCCTTTTACCATGAGGAGGCCTCCTTATATAGGTTTGGAGAGGCCCAACCACTTAAGAGATTCTTGGGATAGGTTGAAGATTCTTCTCCTTTAGTTGTGGATCTTCCCTAAGATCAAGCCTTGACGTCAGATTTGAATCCAACAAACTTCAGAGATTAAGGGGATTCTTCCCTAATTTCTCTCAACAGTCCAAAATTCACTCAAAAAGGCCAATTCTCCCTCAAAAGGGGGTACAGAGCGTTACAACGCTCCCCCATAAGAGGGTACAAAGCGTTGGTACTCCCTGACAGTGTATAGGGGAGCGTTGCTTTCCAAAATTGATTTTTGAGTGGATTTTTTTGTGGCAAAAGACTTGTACTCTTTGTCAAATGACTTATCCTCTTCAAAACCAGTATTTTGAGGTGCCTTGCAAGTGTTCTTGATAATGTCGTCCGAGCCACGACATAGGCAAGATGACAGTATGATATTTGTGACACTTGTGGGTGAAATGCGACACTTGTGACATTTGGTAATGACGACACTAGGCCATCATCGTAATGAGTAATTTTGATGTGTAACAGATTGCCCCCCAAAGTGTGAAGTTAGAAGACAGGAACTAATGATTGAAGTAATTTATAGACTTTTTCAAGCAAGGGTATGGACTCAGAGAACTTGGAAGAAGATGCACACAACCATCAAACAAATATTATGACATGCTTCAAACCCAAGGCAGGCATACCTATGCTTGAGTGATAAAGACTTTCAAGGTATGGCCGCCATAAAATACACTATGGATCCATAATTATATTGACAAAAAGGTATAGCCACTAAAGATACAGTGTGCATCTATACTCCTATGACCTCAGGGATTTACCGATCTTTAGGACCACTAGTGAGGTTGCGCGGTGCACAAAATTTCTGATTAGTCGAGTGCATGACAAGATTCTATGGATTGACCGAAGATATATTATTCATGCGAACGACATCCACCAACTCACCAGATTATCCCTCAAGGGTGAGGATGTGTCCAACGAATTTCAAGGCCCGAGCAAGCACAAGAAGAGGAAGGGCGAAGTCATTCTGTACAAAAAATTACATACTCAGAGAGGAGGGAGAACAAGGAAGATTGAACCAATTATCCCATAAATAGGTCGAACATCCTATTATTTCATTGTGAGTAAGGTCATGCGTTCCTACTATAAGGGCGAATGCACCTTGGACGCTCTTTCAGTAGAAGACTTCTGTGCAAATGTAGTTGTGTTCAATTGGTGCAACTACCTATTAGAGGAACTTCTATTTGCTTGTGAGGAAGATCAGGAGAAAGGAAGAAATTTTACATACAAATACCTATTAGTAGCCTTTGCAATGTGGAAATTGAGGCCACCTATGGGAAGATAGTTGGCGCAAGTGGAAAAGGGTCACCTTGCGAAAATGTTTGAATAGTGGCATGTAAGGTCAGATCAAGAGAACTTGGAATTCATCAATGAGGCCTTTTCAAAGTGGTACAATCAGTTAATTGATGCAAGTCAGCAGTGGAAGATACCACAAGAGTTGTTGAATCTCAACACCTAGAACATCGCTTTTGGCCTGAACCACCACAATACCCTTGTCTAGCCAAGTCACGTGAGGCACGAGGACTTCCACTCAAGGTTGATACCTTTCTACCTTAATGAGGAAGAATTTGACAAAGAAGTCATGTCATGGAGTGGCATCAACCGCAAACCATGCATGTCTGGTATGCATTATCTCTTGCCACCAAAGCTCCTAAAGAAAAAGGGGAAGGAAGAAGGAGTGGGGCCGAGTTCCGACCCAGTAGAAAAGAAGCAGAAGGTCCAAATGTCGTCGGACTCAGAAGTAGAAGAGAATGAGGAACCTTTGGAGTGGAATAAGAGGACATTTCCTATGTTTCCACAACTCCCATAACATGCCATTCTATCAGTGAAGGATGTTAATGAAATACTAGCATTTGCATTCATAGGGGATGTCTCAAATAAGAAACCAGGAAAAAGCGTTTGCCCTGTAAAGGTCTTGAATCCATAGCCAATATCCTCAATCGTACCTCATACCAGATCATCCTCTCGAGTTGCCCAGACTATGATCAACATCATAGATGATCCTGAGCCTGATGCCAATGCATTCTCAACCATCATTATTGAGCAAGCCCCATCACCACCATAAGCCCCATCACCACCACAAGATACCATTTTTCCCTCCCGATCCACATCCGCTGAGCCAATGCAACTAGATATCCTCGACCCTTCTGAGATCGTAGAAGAACCCATTACCCTGACCACCGAATCCTTGAGCCATCCAGTCGCTCCATCGATACCCATTTTGGTCACTCTTCCTTCAGCAAAAAAACAACAACAAGAAACTCCCTTAGTTACCCAAGAATCACAAGTTCCAATAACCTGGAGTCCTTTTTCAACAGTCAGTATTGAGATTCTGATTCCCAGAAGCGAGACTCCAACAATTTCGTTACATACAAAGATAGGAACACGATCGGTTTAGACAAAAACCCAAACAACATCCGGACAGAGCACAACATCTCTGAAGGAACAACTGGAGCCAATACTCTAGAATCCACAACAATGCGCAAAGTTGTTACAACTTTTCCTGGTGAAGACAGAGGTTCTTCCTCTACTTCCAATGAGTCTAAAGACTAGACTTGCACATCAACTACAACGTCCATCCCCAAGGGACAAAGAGGTGGACACACCCTCAGAACATTTGATATCTAGTGGACTGCCACTACAAGTCTGATTACCCCTGGACGCCACTACTTCATCTGGCGACCTCGCTTAGTTTTCGATAGCACAACTAGTGGGCATAATCAGAACCTCAACAAAGCAATTGGAGTAGAGGATCCCATAGGCCGAACGAGAATCCAAATTCTGGAAGAAAGAATGACTCTTGGTGCAGACATGAAGAATGCATGACGAATACTTAAATATTTAGGCATAGCATAAATTCAAGAAGGTGAAGGAAAATTTAACAGAGGCTTGGAAAATGATCAAAGAGACAACGCCTCAGCTGCTAGAATCCAACGCAACAAGTGAGCTTGAAGAGAAGATTGAATTAATTCAGGTATCTTGGTCCGAGATGGTAGAATGAGTGGAAGATCTCGAAGTACAGTTAAGGGACAGTAAGCGAGAAGATGAGCTACAACTCGGGAAGCTAGAAGAGTAACTAGAAAAAGTGGTTTTGGAAGGAAACAATGCAAGAGTAACCTTGCATAAAAGAACTGCAGAATGCAAAACCATTTTCAAAGAGGTTAGTGATTGGATGGGAATCATTTCGAGGTGCAACCAAACATGGGAAGACATGCACTTCCAGATCCAATCACTCAATGAAGAAGCATCCAACACCTTGGATCCGCTGGAAAAATAAGCAAAATTTGACAAGATCCAACATACGAACAATGATCTGAATGAACTATTTGAAGCTCAAACAGTGACTAAGAAATAACTAAGAGAGTTTCAACCTATAGTCCATACAACTTATCTACAGATGCACCAAGTGGACACCATATCTGATTCGTAATGGAACTCTCTAGTTGCATCCAAGCCAAAAGAATACATTACAGATGCCACCCAATAGTTTTTTGTTGAAGCTTCACTACTTGCCAGAAAGTGGTAGGACAAAGTGGACAACTTCCAAGACGTTAGGAAAAGAGATGTAGAACTAGTACCTGAGTTGGGCCCTTCGTTTGAAGAAGCCAAAGAAGAAATCACTCAAGCATGAAGTGGAAGCAACTTAGAGACAAAAGATAAAGGTAAACAACAAGCCAACCCAGAGACCACAGAAGAGCCAAATATTTGACTTGAGACGAGTCAAGGATTGTGGTCGGAGCATGTTGAGCCCTTCGTTTTGATGAATATAAGTTGCACAAGTTATGTTGCAGCTTCATTTTGGTGAATAGAAGTTGTGAAAGTTGCTGAGGAGCTAGACAATGGAGTAAAGGAAGAAATAAAAAGTGGTTGGAAGGACAATGCAACATCAATTTTGAAGAAAGAAGTTGCAACAAGATCAAGAAGAAGAGAGAAGTCTCGGGTTCTCAACCAACAAACCTAGATCGGATTATATATATGAGATCAATATGATTGTAATGAGGTTGTTAATGAAAGGATGGGGTTTTTGTTGTTGTTGTTGTTGCTAGAGTCATTGTTGTTATCATTCCTGTTGTTAGCTTAGTTGAATCTTGAGATCTGGGTAAGAACCAGACTATCAATGTAATAGAGTTTTGTATTATTGTAGAGTTGGAAAGTGCAAGGGATTGAGATAACCTTGTCTCATAGTTTTTGGGGAGTATCCTCTAATTACTTGTATACGTGACTCAAGCTGTGAACTTGAGTATCCTCTAATTACCCTTAGTGTAGTCGCCGAGTAAACTTGAGGATAAGGGCTTCAAGCTAAGTTTACCAGAAAAATGTTGTAGGGAGAATGAATCAATCCTCTCTGGAAACAACGCAAAAATGTTAACAAAATATTTGTACTTATGAAAATCCCTGTGCAAGATCTCAATCTTGTGTAACAATTGGAAGTATCTACCACTGTCACCTGACTAGAGACTTCCCTCGTTTTAGTGATGGAATGAGATCCACCACAAGGGAAGCTTCCCTAATGACCTCAAGGGATCAATTAGCAATATTAGTCGAGCCTAAAACCCCCTATGTTTGTCACCTAAAGGTTAGGTCTATGTGTAGGGGAGGAAATAAAGGTAATGAGGTAATTATTTTGCATGTACAAGACAATAAACAATTTGAAGCATAATATAGACAATTGGCAAGTTATAAAGCTAAAAAATGATCTCTTAGACACTAGATGATCAATAAACTCATTGGTTATTGCAAATTATAGAAGTAAAATAAATGTACAACAACAATTAACATTTTGCAACAACAACAAGAAATAATGCTAAAACATGTATCAATTTAGCATGAAAAACAAGCCTTCAACATGTACAATATTATTCAATTTCCAGATGTAAATTCTGAGTATCCTAAGCTACTTTTCCAAGTGTGTATGCAACAATTTAAAGCAAAAATTAGTGATTCTCACAAAATTTTGTAATAGCAGCAAAAAATAAAATTTGTTTGCTAAAATTAGGGTTGGGGAAGTTAGTAGGATTATTGAGGGAGATATAATACTAATTCTGATTGCAATTTTCACCACAAGAATAACTTTAGACTAGTGCCATTGTCTTTTAGGGATTGTGGACTCAAGCATGCAATACCTTGAAGATTGAACTAGATGAATAAGAAGAATGAGGTCTAAAACCTAAGGTTAAAACCCTATTGGGCCTTAGGATTAAACCTTCAAGAAAATGATCCCTAGGTGCAAACACTCTTGGGCCCTATGTTGAATCCTCAAAACTAACTCAAGTTATCACATTTCTATCTTATACTTCCCTTTAAAAGCCTATATCTATGCCTCGTTTATATTCCATTTCACTCCTTTTTTCCAAAAAAACATAACTGGCTACACAAATTATGCGTTGAAGACATTTATAGGTAATTTGTCCATTCTTATGTTTAATTACATTCTTCTTAGTGCATAGTGATTTAATTAACTATTATTGTAATGAGTAGTTACAAAATATTTCGATTTTATAGCAACTCATAATACATTTTTGTAGCTTGTTTACTAAGATGAGTTTTTGCATCGAATTCATTAATCCACAGGGACGTGGTCAGCCTTGGACTGAACCTTGACATCTGGAAGGCATCAAAACGTTCAACGAAGCTCATCCACTTGTCAACATAGCCCATGGATTTTCCATCTTGGATCAGAAGCAAGGTCAAACTTACCAGTCAATGCATACATATGAAAAAATGCGCAAACCTAGACTTCATCAGAACAAAGCATGAAGAGGGAATGATATTGTATCAAAGAAATTCATGCATTGTTTCATGAATTTCTCTAATACTTGGATGATCAAGATAAATCCATACATCCATGAAATATCCAGATTCGATTTGGTAATCTGTGCATATGTAATATGATAAAAAATTGTTTTAGAGATCCGTATAGTTTGGATATCAATGATCATGCTTCTATTGTATAAAAATGAGTGATTAGATCCTTAGAAAAACAATCATCACTACCCCGACGAGGAGCACATGATTCATTTTCTTAAGCATTATTGGTAGTGTGTTTTCATACATGTAGTTGTGTGATTTCTCAATTTTTTCATTTCCTTTCTGCAACCTATTTCATTTATTCTTACTGTTGGTCCTAAGGTTTAGGGAAAAGCTAGGCCACCTATCAGTTTGGAATGATTATTCCTTAATACATTGGTTTTGTTGGTAAGTTTAAGGACAAGTTTTCAAAGATGGTGCTCTGGCAAGGCAGAACACACAATGTAAAAGTAGGTTCTCCTTTGCTAATGGTATGGGTATTAAATGACAATGGAAGGTATGAAAAGACACACACAAACAACAACAACAACAAGCAATGCAATGAACCACTTGCTGCGCGGAAACTAAGACTTAATATGATATCTCAAGACCTAGATAAATATCTAGATGCAAATCATTCAACAGGTTGCAAAATAGTGGATCTTTCACTGAACAATAGTTGTATAACAGGTTGCATAAACAACAAAAGATAAACTAAAACAATAGCTGAAAGAATAAGGAAATGTACATTGCACACATCATGAAATCTGCATTCAAGATAAGAATCAACACATAAAGATTTAAGTAAGAAACATAGTTGTCATCAACATATATTCACGAGGTAGAAAAAATTACAGTTAACTAAGTAGGTCCAATCCTTTTGTTGCTTCTACTTTCCTTCCGAAAACTCCCAACCCCTAAAACATTCAAAGACTCCTATTTAACATAGTTGCAGCGGTTCTCGTCCTTACGGGACTGAGACCTAATTTTAGGTAACTATTTGTAGAACATACTCATTAATCTGACTGATATTGCATGGAGTACAACGTGTGAACTTCACACTGGACTTAATAAAAAAGAGTGGTTCTTATCACACACAAAAGACCAATTATTAATTCAACCTAAATAATTATGGAATTGAACAACCGAAACTGCTACTGTCTCTGAGACTAAATTGATGCATGTGTTGAAGTAACTGAATTGGAAAAAATAGGACTCGGAGTGACATTATAGATCTTTGTATTGAGCTTTGACATGCTCAGGAACTGTTTGAGATCTCTGGAGGTGACCAACTGCATGGGAAAATCTTCACCTTATCTGTTGCTTTACTGAACTTTCGATAGCTAAAACACCTTTTGTTGGCCCCGCTAACTACCACATGTATTGTTTGGATAATTGTATTATTGTCAGTCAAGCAGACATGGAGAAGACATAACTGGTCATGAACTAGAGTGCGTGAAGGTGATCGTCCAACAGGAGAGCTGTATGAGTGGAGGTGAATGACGTGGTGACCTGACATCATCTAAGCACATGATTTCGGGTGTTGTCGAGGGTGGTTTGGGTCCACATCGCCTTTGGGCCCGAAATCCCCTACAAGTTTCCACATAGCTCCCCTGCGATACCATGGTTTAAATTTTGGCCTGCTCAAGGGTTTTAACAGCAGAGCATGTTGCGACACCGAAATGAACCGTGGCCATTGATATGGTTGTGATCTATGATCTGGGAAAAATATTGATAGGTGGCGTGTGGTGAGAGGAGGACTAGACACAGAGAGGTGGACGGTATCAGACGGTTGAAGACAGGTGTAATGTAATGAAAGGTGAGAGAGATACACAAGAGGTGACATGAGTGTGAGTGGAGGACAAGTGTCGAGTGGTGAGAGGAGCGAAAGTAGTGAGTGGAGGTGAGTGGGTGAGATCGGAAGAGCG
>CBVK0100286265.1:0-23079 GCA_900067695.1 Picea abies | reverse complement strand
TAATATGCCCCAATTAAGGGTTAATGAGCCAACATTGTGGCTTAACATGGAGGATCTGATCGTCAATGTAAAAGAGAGTTGAAAGGGAACTATATTCTTCATCAATTTCTTCACCATTCTCAGCATGTTGAGCCAAGTAAAGGGCTAGGTCACATCCCTTAATAGTGGTAGAAGTCATGATGTTTAGATCATGCTCTTGGATCTTGGCAAGCCAATGTACAAGCTTCCCTGAAAGATAAGTCTGTGAGGGAAAACATTTGACAGTAGGTAAAGGGACTTTTACCAATGCATTCTTACCTAATATGTAGTGGCAAAACTTTTCGATAGACTTAACAAGAGAAAAAGAATGTTTTTCAATAAAAGAGTATTTAAATTCATCATCATACAAACTTTGACTCATGTAAGCCATAGGTTTTTCATTTCCTTGGCCATCATTTTTCATAAGGACAATAGAAACTGCCTCCTTAGTGGCATTAGTATATATCGTGAATTCCTTCTCAAAATCCGACTTCGCCAAAACTGGTGCAGAGCTGATTACTTTCTTAATCCCTTCAAAAGTATTTTCAACATCATCAGTCCAAGAAAAAGAATGGTCATGCTTAAGAAGATTATGGATTGGCTTGACCATCACTACAAAATCTGGAACAAACCTACAGACAAAGTTAATAACCCCCATAAAGGCTTGAACTTCTTTCTTGCAAGTAGGAGCAGGCAGGTTAAGGATAGAAGCAATCCTTTCAGGATTGATACTTATTCCTGAATCAAAGACAATGTGTCCAAGGAGATTTCCCTCAGTAACACCAAAAATGGACTTGGAAGGGTTTAGGGAAATTCCAAATTTTCTACATCGCATGAGAACTTTTCTCGGATGACCAAAATGATCTGATCGGATTTTAAAGTAAATTTTTAAGTAATCAAGGTAGATCTGAATCATCTTACCAATCAAATCATCAAACGCTAAATGCATAGCTCTCTGAAAGGTGGCACCTACATTAGATAAACCAAAAGGCATACATTCATAAGCAAAGGTACCCCAATGAGTAATAAAGGTGCTTTTATATTTATCTTCCCTTTTGACCTTGATTTGATTGTAACCTGAAAACCCGTCAAGTAAGGACATAATTTGTGACCCTACAACTTGCTGCAAAATCATTTCCATGTTGGGGAGGGGAAATTGGTCCTTTATACTAAATCGATTTAATGCACGAAAATCAATGCATAGTCTAATCTATCCAGTTGTTTTTTGAACAGGGACTATATTTGAGACCCATTCAGAATATTTGACTGGAAACATGATTCCAACCTTCAAAAAAATTTCCAAATCCTTTCAAATAGTTTCTTCTAGCACAGGGTTGATAGGTCTTTGTTTTTTCCTAATTAGTTTTACACCTTCCTGAATAGGATTGGCATGTTGTATAAGGCCATGATCAAAACCACAAAGATCCTCATAAGACCAAGAAAAAAAATCTTGAAATTCACCAAGCAACTGGGAAAACTTCTCCTTCTCTTCATCTGAACATTTGGCACCTATTTTGACGTTCTTTGGATTCTTGGGTGTCCCAATGTTCAAGGAGATGGTTTCTCCCACCTTCCTTTTCGACTCTTATTCTTTTTATTTCTCCTTTTTGCCTACATCACTCGAAGAAAATGAACTCTCTAGAGGAGTCCATCCTTTAGGAATCTTGTTATCTTCTATGGATATAATTTATTTAGGCTTAAAAGCATCATTTTGGATAAAAGCACAAATTCTCTCATAGTTAGGGAAGACCTGCCAAGATTCTATATTTTCAGGAATATGTGGGAGATATAGTGATTGAAAGGTATAATCAGGTCTTTGTGGCAGAAGTTTCCGATTTGGGGAGGCTGCAAAAACTGCTAACCGATCAGCCATTGAGTTTAACTCCCTTTTAACATGGGTGATGTTGAAAGATAAAAGGTTCGAGATAAGGGCCCAAACAATTTGAGTGTATCATTTCATCAACTTGTTTCTAGGAGATTAAATTTTACGCACAAGATTCACAACAAGCTAATAATCCCCAAAAACTGAAATGTGACCACAACCACGATTATAAGTGTTTTCAATGCCTAGAAACAAAGCTTCGAATTCAGTGACATTGTTAGTGCAAGAGAACTCCAACTGAAAATAAAAGTTATGGATTTTTCCTATAGGAGAAATCAAGATAATCCCATCTTCATTACCTTCGTTTCAGCATGAACCATCAAAGTGCATGTGCCACATGCCATCATCTAAATTGATTTGTTCCATGTACATTTTATCTTCCTCGACAAAGATGGAATACACTTCTAATTCCTCCTTGATATAGTTTATGTTAGGCTGTGGGACACTCTCTATGTAGGGTGATATCCTTCCTTCTCTAAGGACTATGACATTTCTTTCGTTCTGAGGAACAAATAAATGTGTTTTTTCGAGTGAGAGGTACCCACCTGTTGAGTCTTGCCAATATATTCCTAAGATGATTGAGTAATTGCTTACTAGCATATCGATCACCTAATTATTGAGGGTCATCTTTATTTCAGGATGGGCGCACAAAACTAAGGTCACATATTTAATCTCACCTATGGTCTTTTGTTGTAGACAATTATAAGAAAGCATGCTTCTGGCATTTTCAATTGTACAAGACAATCCTAGCTCTTCCATAATAATCTTCGACATCACACTTGGGCCCAAGCCACCATCAATGAGGCAACAATGGGCAATTTTGTCCATGATATTTACAGAAATGTAAAAATGGTTTTTTTTTAAAGGGTATCTAAGGTTATGTAAACCTACTTTATTTACAAAAGAATCCTCTTCATCTTCCTCTCCAGAAAGATTGGCTACAATGGAAGATTTTCTTTCTATGAATTGTTTCAAATGCATTTGTTGTTCAGGGATGACATCCATGTCTAGGAGAGTTGCATCTTCTTTGATGTTGGCTAGTTGATTCAAGATATTGTATTTAGAAGATGGAAGAGGAGGAGTGAATCTTTGAATCTTAGGAATTTTAGGAACCTAGGGCGTAGCAGCGTTTGAGGATGATCTTGGGCTAGCAGAATTGTGAGGAGGGTCAAATTTACCCTTGGGAGCATAGGCTTTGTTCCTAGTATTAATAACCATGACATCCTCTGGATTCGCAAAGTCTAAGACAACGATAGTATATTCTGGTCTCTTACCAAAGATCTTATCTCTGGCACTCTTCTTTACCTCACATGTGTTTTCTTCATGGTGCTCCTCTTAAAAGTTGCACCAACTCCAAGGAAGGATAGCCTTAGGCTGAAAATTGCTTTCAGCTGGATTTCTAAAGGGAGGTGCAGAAGAGGATGAAGCTCCAGGGGTGAGAGAGGAGACAGTACCCTTCTTCTCAAATGATATCATACGATTGTTCATATCTTGTACTAGCTGTAAGAGAGCGGACATGTCTATTTGTCTAACTGATTCTCCCTAGGGAAGACCAGTTCTTTCAAGTTGTTCTTCATACTCTGAGAAAGTATGCAGAGCAGAACTGAGATTATCAATGGCCTTTTCTTCAACCCTATGGTGATAAGGAGAAGGAAATGCATTGTAGTAATGCATGAAAGAGGATTGGTTCTGAGGGCAGATAAGTTTGGGGATTTGATTGTACAACTTGGTGAAACACAAGTTGAAAAAATTGATGGTCTCACCATATTTATAAGTGACATTATTGTATTCCCTTAACTTCTCAGCAGGGTTTTTGGATTGCCCATAAGTGGATCAGAACCAATAGATTAACTCCTCCCAAGTAGACACGATCTTAGGAGGAAGGTAAAAGAATTCGGTCGCAGCCTTTCCTTCCAAGGAATTGATGAAAA
Source organism: Picea abies (assembly GCA_900067695.1). Lineage (NCBI taxonomy): Eukaryota > Viridiplantae > Streptophyta > Pinopsida > Pinales > Pinaceae > Picea > Picea abies. The sequence goes on along the minus strand of CBVK0100286265.1, from coordinate 19,248 downwards.
AGCACATGCAACTGTCATTGTTGTTATCCCCTATGTTATGACAAGCATTAGAAAATACCACTAGGTGTTCATTGGTACTGATAGTGTTATTTCCTGAAAAATTAGGCAAATTTTCTTTAAACTTCGGAAGTGGGTGAGTAGCAGGTGCTAGGTTAAGAGGAGAGGACACATGCCACGGTGTGCTTGTGGAATCTTCTTTGAACTCAAAAATCCCATACGTTTTAATGAATTTGGTGGGGTTTGTAGTAGATTGGATAGGGATATGGTGGTTGTACAAGCTACCAATCACCGATGACGATGAATATCAGGAAGATGGAGCACTTCCAGTTCCACCAGAGCCACCACTAGATTCCATCTTGTGGATGATAGATGAGGGGAAGAAAGACGAGCTGGATGAATCAGATAAATTTCTCCTTAGAGCACTTTGTTGGGCAGATAACACAACATTTCATCTTTCTATATCATCAATAGGATTGATTTTGCGTGACAAGCCTCTTCTTCTTCTAGAAGCACGAGAGTCTAAGGACATGAAAGAAAGTCCAAAGCTTGAAGAAACAAGGTTTACTATTGATTTCTAGGTTGTCTACGTCTAGCCTCCAATTGTTCTTGAGCACTAATATCTCGTTCATTTGCTGCCAAAATGTAAGATCGGCACGGGTATTGGCAGTGTCTAGAATGGTGTTAAATAGGTTCAAAGCAATGTTGGTCTAGTGTTAAAGAATGGGCTCGATATTGAGCTTCCTTGCAACAGGAACAGTCAATAATAGAAAAATATTCAAAGAATCAATTTCAAAAATGAAAGATGTATCGATGAAAATTGAGTATAAAATTTTAACCAGAGAGATATCGAAGCTCTCCCCAGTATGGTTGCCAAATAAATGTTGAGGAAAAGATATGAATTGATCTTACTCAAACATTTTCAGACTTTACATGGCTAAATAAAAGTAGACGAGAATATCATCCTATGTTTATAGCCAACAAAAATAACATCCTAACTCACAAGTATTAATTACGAGTGCTTAGGCTAGTATTTTATCAACAAAAAGCTTGTTGGAAATTTACTTTTTATGTAATTTTCTGAATATAATAGTTGCTGAAATAAATGTAAGAATAAAAGTAATGACACCAAGATGACAATCAGGACAAATGAGACATAAAGAAATCCTTTATTTCATTCCAATTCGCCAAAGAGACTTTTTATTTACAAAATGTGATACAAAAATATTGGACCAAAGTCAAACTTAGACATCCCCGATGGAACATACAAAAGGACCTCTGATGGAAAATAAAAAATGAACATTAAAAACTGGATCAACTTGCCACAGATTGTTTCCCACTCGACTCTGCACAATAGCATTTATCAGTCATGAAAATTAATTCAGAAACAGACAAGTCTACACAGACTATCAAAGATAGATCAACACCTCTGAAAAACAAGTGTCTGAATGATTTGATTCAACCCTAAATATTTTTGTCTACAATAAGGCCCTGCTATCATAAAAGAGAATTAGGTTGTGATGAATATATGAATGAATGAAAACTGAACTATCTCAACATAAAATCAAAGAGAAAACCTTAGCATGCTTATGCTTCTATCCTCCTCTCATTCCTCCCTTTCCTTTTTCTTTAAACAAATTAGAATTGGTTGAAGAAGTTGAACAAATTCATTAGTTAAGTTAATTAAAAGACTCCACTAACTTTAGTTAGGGGGAAGAGAAATAATTATAATAAGGGTCATAGTTAAATAATAACTAGTAGGTGGGACCCCTTGTGATTCCCTTTAGTTCATAACCATCATAATAATCATAACATGACCATTAGTTAAGAAAAACACACCTCCTTGTGTCTCCCATCAACATATTCACTTTTGGCAATTTTAGCTCATGAAATTGAAATTATTTCAAAAATAATACTCATATATCCAAATTAAAACATGTTGTCCAAATATCCCTAAAGTCAACTGTCATAAAACCATAGCTAAAATAAAAACTCAAAATCCATATTTCCCAGTCTGCGACGCAACCATTTTTGTAGTCCTTCTCTTTGACAAAAGCATAATAGGCCTCTGTTTTCAGCCTTTTATTTGAATAGCTCATTCCTGCATGCATGATTGATTAGTAATGATCTTTTAATTAACCATACATGACAACTCTTTTAAAATATGAAATGGATTTTGGCTCAACAATATATCAGACTCATGCAATCCAATCCATACAAATTGTTTTATTGTTTATCAATGAGCAGGGGGTGAAAAGGGTTTTGGGATATGCAAGGGGTTTGTATTGAGCTAAACCATGATTCCATGAGGGGGAAAAGAACACAGTTACTGCTCAATGACAACAACAATCAACTGTAAGCAACCAAATAAAACATCATTGTAATCCATGCAAGAAACTACCACTGCCAACCGTTTTAACACCGAAATTATCTTGGCTGTAATTAATCTCAGAACAGGGAGTGAAAACATGAATATGGGAGGTGACGGGGTTTGTAATTAGCGAAAAAATGAAATAATGGAAGGGAAGAAAGACGATTATTGTTCATGAAATTAATTAAGATATCCATAAAACATTCTGCGAAAAGAGATGCATCAACCATCAATCATCTTGACCAAATAACAATTTCTGTGTGTTTAACTAGTTTATTTTTCATAATCAAATATCCAACCCAGGGTCATCACAAGATAGAATACAATCCACACAATATGTAAAGAGTATTTTATTCCCTTCTTGCATCTTATAGCAATTTCCAAATAGTATCCTTTCCACTCTGTTAACCATCGAAATCAACCATTGGCCATACATTACTTCAATCAACAATTATACTCAAATTCATGTTTGTAGAATTCACAATGAGGTCACATAATCACTGCAAACGGGTTAGACATTTGAATGCTTTGATATTCATGAAATAAGTATATAGATAGTAAACCCAATAATCCCGATTAAATTGCAAAATCTGAATGGATATTTAAACATATACCCAACAACCACCATTTAGACACATGCTATGCATAGGGTAACTCATCTAGGTAATGTAATGTAGCCAATGTAAAAACAGACAATTCAATGTGACTTAATAGTTGGACCATCCATCCAACACGATGAGGTCTCGACAACATGCCTCTTATAAAAAATGGTCGATTGCAACAAATAAACACCCTTAAAACTCTGTGAAACCCAAACCATCTGTGTTATACACATTGTGCAGTCACCAAAACATTATGACGCAATACCTCTATTAAACAAAATCAAGCACATAGTCACAGTAATCACTCAATCCATCGTGTTGAGTCATTAATAACACAATATTACTTCGGTTTAGTCCATCTGTAGCCAACTATGTTGTGCACACTCAGTATTATATAATCGAACAAACATAAGGATGCAGTGATATATTCTTTACAGTCATTCAGTTCAATAATCATTCATCCCCTAAAAAAACCACAGTTACCATGCTCCTTATTTTTTATTTTTTTAGCAAAAACACCATACACACAAACGCAACATACTTGAGAAACATCAAGCATTTGTACCAATGCCAACTAATCTTCCAAATAATCATTAGTGCAAATACCAATGACTGTGTATCGACCATCAATTCTCCATTATCGTAAAAAAAAAAATCCATCAAACTAACAAGTTGTGGCAACTAGGCATACCCATGTATCGATTCAAATTAGGGAAGCGACCCATCTCCCTTAAGAAATGTTGAGTTATTAATCATAAGGAGAGTGACTGTGTAATTTAATTTGTGCCAATATCAATGCAAGATTTGTCATTAGTATCACAGAGGCAGTAACTAAATGCCAACCAACACGATTGTCATATGACCGACTGGGAAAGTCTACATTTAAAGTCATCAGCCACACATTCAATCCATAATAACCCATAACAACTTGACAGGCCCAACAATATTCCTATGAAATTCCAGACTGGAGGGTTAAGAGTTTGCTCGGTAGCCATCATGGGAGGAACAGAGCCAATTTCTCATAATAGTGAAAACTTCGAGGCTAAAGGTGTACACACAAAGAGGGCTATAATTCGGTTATGGACAGGGAACAATTACATGATAGGGGCCATAACAGGAGGTGAGGATTTATCTTGGTGTGGCAATGTTATTTTCACATAGGGTATAACCCTCATTCCCTTTGATCAAACAACTACCACATAGAGGTGAAGACAGGGCTGAGTAAGAATAGGAAACCCACTTTGTGACCTCTAGTGGTGAAATCAACCAACTTCCCACATGTACAATGCATGGTGACACAAATGATTCAATCATTAAACCCCATAAAAACTGACAAACTGGATACATCAATGCGAAAGTGTGAAGATAGCCCACCCAGACCAACAAGGATCTTCTAAGTAAACTAGCAAGGATAACAGAGATCTTTTGTGACTTATAACACCCCAGGATAACTAGCAATGCTATGACTTCAACATCATTTCAAAGAGAATCATCAACGTTTCATTCACAATCACCATTTACACAGTCGCAACACTTAAGAAAAGCACAACTAATACACTTGAGCCAATATCCATTTCAGAACCAGAGTAGACTCATGAAGGGATAAAAAAGGAACATACTTGTAATCAAATTTCTTAAAATGCAAGTTGGTCGAGCAGTTCCTCCCTACTGAGAAATTGGAGCAAACCACAACAATAATGTTTGGAAGATAGCCTAACTAGGGTGGCGTCCAACGGTAGGGGTAAAGGCGATGTGAAGTAAATGCACATCACCTACCTACTTCAAGTTCATCTAATTCTTAGTACGCACTAGCTACTAATCAAACAAATCATCCACCTTGAACCAACAACCTTTAATTTCCAAGAGTGCCACCTATCTCACATATTGCCATCTCTACTATGCAGAAACGCATACCAAATATTCTATATAAAACCTCGATAACTTGCATGGCTATCCTATGTTAGTAGGATTTTCCACAATTCTTTTTAATGCATATAGTATACCATGTTAGCATAGGACAATTTCTTCTTTTAGTTTCTTTTCATTTTTCTTTACTAACATGTGTATGTTGCAGGTGTCACAAGTAATAGATCTAAGAACAGTCAACAATGATAACCATGAAAATTTTTGATATTACTTGATCTTGGAACAAAAAGGGAGCCCTATATAATATGCTTGATTCATTATCCAATAAAACAATATATCATCAACCATGAAAGTAATGTTGAACAGTAACATAACATCGAATAAACACCAGACTTGATTTACAATCTACGAGGGGGTCCCACCTACTAGTATTATTTATCTTTTATAATAATAGGCTTTAGCAACACTTTGCGGGCCAAACTCCATTGTGAATTTAATCATCAGCAATGCCTTCTTGAGATCAAGCTTTAGGATGAGTGCCTTTTGATTTTTGTGTTTGATGCTATGAATACATTCCTGGGCGGTGTCGATAGCATCAAGAATCTGGTGACCTTCTAAAAAACCCAACTATTCTTGTGATATAAAGCGAGAGAGAATAGGCTTTATCCTAGTTACAATGATTTTGGAGATGAGTTTATAGCAAAGGTTGCAGAGGGTGATAGTCCTGTAGTCGCCAAATGTGGTGGGAAAGGCTTCTTTGAGGATAAGGGTGAGAAATGTCTAGTTTAATGCTCGAGCCACCTTTCCACTAACTCTGGTATCTTCCACTAACTCCAGAAGATCAGTGCCAGCCAAGTCAAAAAAATGAATATAGAATTCTACTGTCCATCCATCTGGACCTGGATTTTTGTCCTTAGAAAAAGATTTGAGTGCAGTCAAAATTTATGGAAGTGTACATGGTCTGTCTAGCAAGTGAGAGTCTTCCACCGAGACTGAATGTGGGAAAATTCTAGCCACTGTAACAACAGTTTGTATATTCACAGATGGGTGTGCCTCAAAGAACGACTTGAAGAAATTTACAACAGCTAGTTTAAAGCATTATGTCCTTCATGAAGAGTTCCAGCTGCATCAAATATTTTCCAAATATGTTTTTTTCTCCTACTAGAGCTCGCAAAATGATGGAAGTACTTGGTGTTAAGGTCACCACACTTGAGCCAAGAAGTTATGCAGTGTTGCCTCCAGATGGATTTGTATTTAAGTATAAGTGTATTGTGTTCAGATTCGAGCCAATTAATTATGTGACTGGTGTCCCCAAGAGTCCCCATGCTAGCAGCAACAAATAGGTGTGAGCGAATCTTAGATTCAAGGTAATGTAATCTTTCAGCATTATATTTTTTGTAAGAGGCTACCCAAATTTTGATGCGAGCTTTAAGTCTCTTAAGTTTCCAAGATATTCGATATTGAATGTAGAGTTATGTGAGGAAGCGTGGATCTCTCGAGACTTCTGTAATAATCGATTTGAAGCCATCTTCAATGAGCCAGTCCAATTTCAATTTGAAGGGGTAGACTATCTTGTGTGCAAAGGAGTCAAACTGTAGAATGATAGGTGCATGGCATGACAAGAAGGGATAATCCACCCAAGAACAAATCCTTGCTTCTGTGGAAATGAGTTGGTTTGAAATGAGGAATCAATCCAATCGCTTGGAGATAGTTCCATATCCTAGCCTTTCATTGTGACAAGTGGGAGATATCATGTCTGGAGCATAGTCTATCAAGTTGTGAGATGAGAACAAGGAGGAGAAAAAGTCAGCCAAGGGATCATGTGATGCAGTGGCCCCACAAATTTCCCCAACTAAGAGAGTGAGGTTTAATTCATCGCCTTTGATCAGGTTATCAAGTTCAAGAAGCCCCTATGCTCCTATCTTCTCCCAAAAATAATGTCTATCCAAGCAAGGGCCATACATGTTGAGGAGATTGAACATTTTATTATTTTGTCGACAAGCACTAGTGAGAAGAATGCCTCCATAGCAGAAATATGGAAGGAAATCAAATTTAGATGGATCCCAATCCACTGCTAGTCCCCCAGATGTGGAAAGGGAGTTGATAGAACAAAGGTTCCAGTTGGGGTGAAAATGATTTAAAAATAAACGAGTCTTTTTTCTATTGAGCAGTGTTTCCTGCAGAAAGATTATGTCAGGATATGTATGTGCGATAAGTCTTCTGTAGGAGGCGGATTTTTGTGGGGGGACACCCCTCTGATGTTGAGGGAGAGCAAGATCATGGTTTTTCTCTTGCTAGGTCTTTCATGCCTCTAATTTCCCCAATATTAGAAGATTAGTGTGGTGAATCCACAGTTGGTGTAGATGTGTTGGCCTCCTTATGACAGGCACTATAGGTTTTGATCGGTGAATGCTCAAAGTCATGCCCGCTTGACCAGGTGTAATCTTTATATGGTTTGGATGTAGAGGTTTCTTTTGATCCCAAGTCAAGGAATGGAGTTGGAATATGGTGTGGATAAGAACCCAGGTAGGTAGGCAAGGGTAGGGGGGACAACACTTATTTATAAGATGAGAATAAGGAATACAGGACAACTCTGAGAGTGTGGTCATTGGGTTCACTTTCACTTAATCTTGGCAACCAATGGTAGTCCTCTGGATCTAGTGTTTGTGCACCAGAGCTTTCAGGTGCCTAGGAGAGTGGATTAAAGCGAGAAGTGAGTTTATGTGCCAAGGTTTTCGGAAGGATGGAAGTTAGTGAGGTTGAAGCTGCATGAGTCGGAGTAAAGGATTGTGCAAAGGTAGGCTTAAAGGGAGGATGCAATAGAGTCTATGGGTGTTGGATATTTGAATCGAGTGTGGGATGATTGAAAATCTTGGGTTAAACTTATGCCATTAAAAAATAACTAAATTACTCGAACACTAATTAATTCCATTTCATAGAGTTAAAATTTTCAAGTAATTTTTTTAAATATAATTTTAAGTAATTTATTTGGTCATCATTTCCCTTGGACTTGAGTGAAACCATATTTATATTTTCCAAAGGAAGCAACCACGAAACTTAGAGGTGCATTGAGAAAACAATCTTTGAGAAGATGGCCATGCTCGTGACATTTATGACATCTGAAGGGTATGTGCTCATAGTCTATAGTCTGGATCCATTCCTCATCATGATATTCTAGACATATAGATCCTCACAAGGGCTTGGAAATGTTCATATAGACACATATACAAGCATAAGAAGTATAACGACACTATTGTGTTGCTTCCACGGATTTGAAAAATATTCTGAGAGTATTTCCTATCCTGGCTAGGATTTCTCTGAGCAAGAATTCTTGTGGGAGTGAGTAGAGTTTGATCCAAACTGGAGTATGAGAAAAATATTCTCTTTCCAAGATGAAGCATTCCGTCTAGAATCTCATATAGAGGCCAACCATGTTGAAAAAGTAGGGCTCATTCTCAAAGATCTAGTCCTTATCTTCCAGATTGTGGAATATTGTAGTGAAGAAACCCTTAGAGCCTAATTGGAGATCAAAATGGCCTTTAGGTTTCCACCAAGTATTGATCCATTTGATTATATCTCACTTTGAGGGCCATAACTTCAAACAAATTCCAATGAGGACATGATCCCTCATATATTGTGTATTCTCTCCTACACAAATGGAATTGACTACATACCTTGGTGTTGTAGTATCTTTAGGGATGCATTTACCAAGTTCCCATGCCTGAACCACCTTTGGATGGGAAGATTCCTCCTCAACCTCCATCAACTTTCCCTTATTCAAATCCTTGTGGTATGTCTGATCCCTTTGATGTAGCAATATTTCAAAGGGTGGTTGTGATCCTTGATATCCAATTGGTTTGCCAGCGACCATATTTGGATATGAGGGGGCTCATGCCCCCTTACCCTCAAACATGGTCACTAGATTAAGCACCCTCGTTGAAAGAGAGGGCAATGTAGACATGGAAGAGAACCAATATCTTCAGAAACCCTAACTTCTAAAAAGCATCAAACCCTAGAAAAGCTCCATCGCTAGTTGAAATCACACTAATATGTTAATATTCCAATGCATTTGGCCAAGATAGAATTTAAATACATAATGGAGATAAAGTTAAAATGGAAAGGGGAAGCGACTGAGAATAACATAAGGAGGAACTAGGTAAGAGTGGAAAAATAAATGAAGGAAGAAGAATAAGAAAAACAGGATAGAGGACTATAGAGGTTAGAGAAAGAGGTTACCTATAGGGGGTGGAAATTAGAATTCTAAATCCAGGTAGGAAAGAAAAATAGGGAAGAGAGATAAGGAATCCTAGGAGGGGGGAGGAAACAGGAAACATTGAAGCCCTTAAATTTATGGATTCACATTTAGGATTTAAATATTATATTACTACTCCATACTATTCATAGGAGAACAACCAAGTTAAGGCTATTACCAAAATCCTCAAAACCATGCTTTTGTGGATGATCAAAATCCATAAATAGAACTAGCATTTATAGTGTTATTCTTAGCCTTATGGGCCTATCATACATCAATGAACACTACCAAAAGTTTCATTCATTTTCATCTCATTTATGGAATCAAGAAAAATATTCCCCCATTTCCATTGAAGGTCAAGTGGAGGGTCACACCCTTACTTTTCTTGGTAAATCTCTAAATAGTTTCATATTGTTTTTTGTTAAACGCACATAAACACTACTTTGTTGGTAAAGTCATGAATCCCTCAATTATTTTATGCCCATATTCATTCAAGATAAATTTTCCATATCAACAACATTTATGGGATCCAATGGTTATGAACTTGGTGGGCCACCAGATAGGAAACCTTTGCCTTCCCCTAACAAATTCATCATAGCATCAATTTACCAACAATCAATTTGTGAGGGTTGAAAAGCCTTTAGGTGTGAAGTGCACCTTCCAACAATGTGTCAATCAAGTGTAGGCACACAACCTGCTAACAATTTACCCCACATACAGTCCATGGCTAAACCCACCCTCTACTTTGTGGAAGAATAGATAGTTCGTGTCATCGATTTGTGGATAGTCCAACAAGAAATATCACTACAAGCCCGAGATAACAAATTGTCATTTCATCCACAAAATATTGTTTCTTCATTGATCTATAATGATCCAATATGTGTGTATTTTGAAAATGTTGAAGGGGAATTTTGGGAAGGTTGTACCTTTCAGCACGTACAAATTATACAATGAAACATGTCACTTCTTTCACAAACTCCAAACCACAACCATGTTTTGACTTGCATTTAACACAAGGCCTATGACTCTTCCATCAAGTTAGTACCCTACCTCTACTTCCACATGTGCATTAATGGGGGATCATACCAATACCCAATGGTTGTTCATGACTTTGGTGTAGCAAAACTAAAGTTCTCCCTTACATAGATCACATCTCTCATTTATCTTCAAATGATGAATCTCCTCTTCATTCATAGTTCAAAATATAACACAGTCTACCATATCTCTTAGATTCTTCTTTCAACTCAAGTGATATATGCCAATACCATTCATGGAAGTTGAGTTCAAACATAACAAAACATTTTCCTCACATCTGATTCTATGCTTGTGAAATCTATAATAATTGTTAAATGACTACATGCGACTATGAAGCCTATTGTGTAAATTATAGAAATTTCCTAGAGGATTTGATACCAAACTATCAAATCCCCATCCATGAGACAAGGAGACATGATCAAATCATTAAAAGCTCAACCGTAAAGAGACTATCTCAGGATAAAAATAGAAATGTGATCTTCCATAGAAGCCCAGAAGCCCAAAATTCATTTAAATGCATGCATAAAGTGCAATAACAAAAATGCAACCAAAATTAACAATTATGTAGTAATAGATTTAATCGCAATAAGTGCCCATGTTTATTATTCCTGGTATGTAGTGGATTGGACTGATGTTCTGGTTCGGGTGATGATCCATGTTCCATAAAACATTACCACGTATTGACCAGTCAAATTTCAAATTTATATTAAATGCTTTAAACTAAAAAAAATTATAAAAATATTGCAAATTAAGAAATTAAAATATATTTTCATATTATAAATAAATTTTGTTGAATGTGGAATAAGCATAAAAAACTTCCTTTCTTGTCTGGTTGAAATTAGGTTACACAGTCAATAATTTACTAGTATACACATTATATAGGCATAAAAAACTTCCTTTCTTGTTTGGTTGATATCTAATGTGCTAACCCCTTTACATTATCACTATATACTTTCTCTTCTTGTTTGTTGAGAACTTCTTGTAGGTACAAAGCTTTGGGTCAAAGTGCTCAATGGTGGAACATCATCAAATGTTGGAATGAGGTAGGCTTCTTTCTTATCTCACTTGCACATTGGTTTATATAATATATGTTGGAATTGAGTAGATTTATGCAGTCATACCTGTATGTTGTGGTTTACCATGTCCATAGAGATTTTTTCTCTCGTAACAGAATTGGCGACTCTACTGGGGAGAGATCTTCCTTCTAAGGTTTGAAGTACTTTTTCTTCTTGCATTGTTATTTTTCCTTTGTGTTTCTTGTTGTATCACTGCTTGACAGATTTTGTTCACTCTGGGTCTAAGTTTTCATCATGTTTCCCTTGCCTGGCCTTGTTTTAAAGAATGCATGTGCCTTTTGCCTTGACAGTCGTGTATACATGTGTGATGTCTCACTGCAAGCTGCATATATACACACTTTTCTCCTAAACAGTCATGTATACCACTTTCCCTTGCTTGTTTGCTTGGTTTAGTGACTGTTGGGTGGGATTTGATGATTGTTTAGCCTTCTTAGGTATATATAGTGCCCGTTGAGATTCTCTGGGTCGACAGGAAACCTGTTTGGAGTTGAATTTTTGGGCGTAGTCTTTCTCATTGTTTTTCATTTTTTGATTTGTCCTTGTACTCTGGCCTGTTTTCTTGGATGCTTGGTATTCTGATTGAGTTATTTCTTTTATACACATTATAATTTTATATATCAGCCTACTTATCAGTCCATGCATTTTATTTTCTAGTATATTGAAAATACAAAAAAAAATAGGCTTTTTACATTGCTTGGCATTTTTGTCGTTTGAATATTTATCATTAGCTTAGTGCATTTAGTGAAAGATTGCATTTTACTTCTGAATTGCAGAGTTGAAATTGAAAATTGCATTGTTTTTATACGCATATCATTCATTGAAAAAGTTAAAGATAGACTTTGCATTATATTCATATTTATTTTCTTGCAGAGTCATAATATCATGAGTTTCACTTCCATACCTTTTTGAGTAATTACGGCCAATAAAATTTACGCTTTAAATTAAAATTGATTAGTTACGATTTAATTTTTTAGGGTGCACAAACTAGTCTAGGATTTAGTGACTTGGAATAGGATTTTGTGAGTAAAATTCTCCAAGGCAATTAAATCAACATATGTGTCTGAGATAGGGAGTTGAGAAGTCCATTGTATAATTGGTAAGATCAGGAAGCTCCTCTCACACCGGAGTTAATCACAAGGTCACGCGAAGTTAGTTGAAGGGATAACCCCCAGATACTCACCTAGCGTCAGAGATATTTCTTTGGATTTATTCATATTTGGGGATCTTTCTAGTACCCATACCTCTGTGAGAGGCAGAGATTTCAAGGTTTCAGGCTTTTCTACCCTGCCCATACGGTAATTCAAACTTATGAATGCTCACCTATGCATTGGTTATATAGTGGTTTATTAGTTATTTGACTTAGGTATCTCATAGGTTACTTGTAGGGGTTATTCTGCTTGTACCCTGGGTCAGATAGGGGTTGGACATCACACAACCTTTATGGAGGATTAACTCTCCCGGGGGATCTGTCCCACTGGTTGTTAATCCCATGAGGGCCCCTATAAATGATTTTTTTACCTCCATACTTTAGTGGGGAGTCTCAGGTCCCTCTTGGATGAGGCATACCTTATTTAGCGAGGGAGGCCACACAGCCACTTTATCCCATTTGCATGCACATTGGTAGTTTGAATTTTTGGTATGATCTTTGACTACTAGTTGGCCTTAGGAGTATTTTTTGGGTTTCATCATCATGAACAATGGAGTTTCTTTTGCTCCCTCATTCACTGCTACCCACCCCATGATGCCTACTCACTTCATGGGGATGGATCCTTCTTCTTTTCACAATGGTATGCATAACTACAATACTCAATCTGCGCCTTGGGTCTCTAGTAATTTTTCTGTTGATATGCCTTCACCTATGTAATCCTCTCCCTGTTCCATGTATATGAATCCTAGAATTGGATTTGGGGGCATCATGGCTCCGATGCCTACTTCTTTTTTTGATATGAGTCGTGTCCCCATGGAAGGTCGGAACCTTCCCCCTTATGGATCCAATACTAGCTATGCTCTTTCAAGAGCCAGTGATCAGATGGGTGCTTATCCCACTTATTACACCCCACTCATGTATCCTTTGTCTGCCATGTTGGTTCCTTTGAACACTTTTTCCATGATAGGTCCTCAAGTACCCCCAAGTATTTCATATGGGGAGAATCAATTTTACAGTTCAGGCTACCCTCTTTATGGGACCCCTTCACGAGGGGGAAACATATATCGTCACTTGAATAATTATTATCCTACCTCAATATTTTCGTAGACCTCAGTGATGATTCCCATCCAAACCTCTTCGGACCATTTTGGCGTAAACCACCACCCTTTTGGGTAGGGACAAGAGGTATACTAGGATTCTTCCTAGACTGCAATGTTTCAAAACCAATCTTTCCTTGGACCTTGGCATCAAATGCCACAATCTACTGCTATCCCATTCACTGTCAGTCATACTGGTGCTCCATCAGCAACCTCTTCCAGTCATGTTGGATATGAGTCCACATTTTCTACAAATTATGTCGAAAGCTCACACCCAACGTCTGCCAATTATGTTGGGGTCACCATCCTATTCACCCCAAATCATAGTCATGTCACATATCCAACCTCTATTCATCATGAAGGAGAAGATTGTCTTCCCTCTTCTAGTCATGAGGAGAGCATGTCACCAACCATCATAAACGATGTTGGGGGCACCGAGAAGCCTAGACGTCTTAGACATAAGCCTAAATTCTTTTGTAGGACTTGTGAAGGAAGTCACCTTACTCATTTTTGTCTAGATACTACCGTGATACCAGAAGCGTGGGGCTCACCCAAGAGCCCTTCAAAATCTAAGGCATTTGTGGTCTCTCCTCACACCACTTATCCTTTGATCGTCTCGGTGGTTCCGCCACCGAAATCCCCTCCCAAACTCACCCCCTTTGTTGAGGGTGAAGAGTCTCTTGTCCCCATTAATATGCATCCTCTTTGACCTCTAATGGAAGAAGTGGAAACACCAGTGAAATCTTTGGTCAATCCTACTCTACCTAAAGAGATTGATGCGCCTTTCAGTCATGTCATCAAAATTCCAGGCCCTTCCCCTTCTGAGTGAGAGGGATTTATCCTTCCCCCGAGTGCTCTTCCTCCAAGTCCTAACGAGGTTCCCTTCGATTGGGACAACCTAATGGGGTATCCCATACCCCCACCTATGTCTTTTCTAGTAAGAGACATTATTAGAACCATCACGGAGACTATATACTCCGTTAGAACTTTCTCCTCCTTGACCTGGAGAGCTTTGGGCTTTCGCAAGATTTTGTCAACTATCCATAAGATACTGACTTTCCGTAGAAGATCGGGATGGGAGCCTTGGCCTCCCCCTTTACATGTTGATTAGAACAACAAAAATGATTCTTAGTTAAGCTCTTTTCCGACTCGTCTAAAAAAACAAAAATATTGTCAAGTGATTTGTCCCTTTCACACTCGTTAAATTGGATTTGAAAGGTCATGGGTCTTAGTTAATCTCTTTTCTGACTCATTACCAAAAATAGAAAAGAGCGTCGAGTGAACTTGTCTTTTTCACACTCGTAAATTGGATTTGAAAAGACGTCTATTTGGCACAAGTTTACCCCTTTTTCACACCAAATAGACTAAAAGACATAAAAAAGGACATTTTTTGGCATTAGGTTGTGATTGCATCTCATGCCCTCACTTGCAGTATTGAGCCTTTAGCCGGTTCTCGCTTTGTGTTATAAACCGTTGCCTAAGATGTTTTTTGCATCCTCAACCAAGAAGAGCCTTGTTTATATCCTTCGCAATTTGACACCCAATACGCTGGAGAGAACATCACCCCAAGTGTCCATCTCCCACATGCATTTCCTTGCATTGAGCATAAGTATGTTCCACTGTTGGAACTAATTTTTCTTACTTGTGACACTCATTTCCTCCTCTATATCATAGCATTCAATTGTTATGAAAAAACAAAAAAATATGGGTGGGAAGGGAGTACTATATTATATTTGGCAGCAGTAGTGTCGCCTTTGAATAGAGAACAAAGTTATTGAGTCCTTGCGTCATCATAATTTTGGGTTTAGCATGGTCTTAGGAAGTTGATCTCGTTACAGAGTTTTGTCTACCGACTGGTTACTCTTCCAGTCCCCATAGAGAACATTATTGATGCCTCCTGCATATGATAGTTATATCATTGGATCTATGTTGCCAAAGTCTACCATATGTCTCATGCTCTTGTTCAAAGGAAGTCTATCAACCTATGTCAGCCAATCCTCAGAAATATTGACTTTGCATGTTGGCCATACCCTCAGTTTGTCTCAAAAGCACAAGATACTATGGTCTTATCATGTACGTTGGCCCTACTTTCATCATTGGTAGGTCACCTTGAACCCAATAATTGACATTTCATCATTGGTCATTGACTAGGTGGTTTCCCTTATGTTCAATGGCAAGACATCTATTCACACTTTGGGATTCGTGCAGTGTCTTGGATTCCATTAGCCTTATTGGTGGTTTCCTCACCTTTGTTAGTAGTTTTCATCATTGAATACTATTCAAAGGTTCTTTTTCATGTACTACTAGCATTTAGCACACGCGAAAGACATAGGGTTGTTGGTTCGTGAACATTTTCTTTGTTCAATATCCACCAAATTATGAAGCCCCTGCTTTGTTTCTCATGCTAACTAATGAAATATGCCTTAATGTTGTCCTTTCAATGGGTCTCTTTCCATCGACTTCAGCTCATTTATTCTGGATATGGGACCTAGAGTTTTATGAGTACCTTGAGGCTTGCATTCATTAGTGATAGGATCTCTCGCCATTGATAGATGGGAATACATCAATGTCTTCTGACCAATGGATTCCTCAAGTGTTTGACACTGACTCCTTTATTCACACTTGTAGGAATGTACTCAGTGCCTTGATACCTACTTTCATTATTGATAGGTTGTTTTTCATTTGTTAATGGTATACCTCAATGATCGGTAATCAAACGATGTCTCATTGTGTTCAACCTCAACTCCTTTATTCACATGATGTAGACTTGCTCCCTTGGCGGATAGTGTAGAAGAATTGAAGACATCACTATGTGGCCACAGATTTCCTGAGATGTTGTTTCCTTTTCATTGGATCAATACCTATATGACTTCAGTGATCATGGGAGATCAGATTGTACTCCATGGTATACAGATATCTTTAGATTGGTTTTGAGACTGGTTTCACTAGGCCTTGTTCGTGACTATGACAACTTTTGGCATGTAACTGCATTTTTATTTTCCTATTCATGGCCACTAACGCTTATTTGGTATATTTTTCACATGGATCTGGAGTGTATTCTTGGCAGCCATGTATGCAAAGTCAGTACAGAATGTAATGAGAAATTGAGTTCATCCAGTTGGTTCTCTACCACTCCACTCCTAGGTTATTTATAATGTATTTCGGCCATCGCAGATACTCCTCTGCACTCACACATTAAGGGGCATATGTTGTAGCAAGATTTGCCTTGCCATTTCTATCTTGCACATAGGGAATTTTCAATTTCCCTATGCATACTTATCATCCCTTTTTGATGAGTCCAAAGATAAAATACATATTTTTCCACATATACGCACCCTATCTACTATACAACATGCGTATACACAGGTTGCTCCACTACATCCCACGTACATCAGGATTTGTGCCAGAAAATACAAAAATGAAGTTAGGTTTCCATGTCACAATAGGAGATCTCTAATCCTTGGCCTTCCATATATTGGAAATGTTCCGACTCGGCCCTTCAGTTGCATTTTGAAGGCTATAAAAGCACAATTCCGAGCTATGGAAAAGAGGAGAAAGTATTCAATATTAAGAAAAAAGTTACTATGTCAAGTAGTGATACGACAAGAAACACAAAGGAAAAATAGAAATGCAAGAATAAAAAGTACTTCAACCCTTAGAAGGAAGATCTCTCCCCAGTGGAGTCGCCAATTCTGTTACAAGGGAAAAACTCTCTATGGCCATGGTAAACCACAACAGACAGGTATGACTACATAAATCTACTCAATTCCAACATATACTATATAAACCAATGTGCAAGTGAGATAAGAAAGAAGCCTACCTCGTTCCAACGTTTGATGATGTTCCATCGTTGAGCACTTTCACCCAAAGCTTTGTACCTGCAACAAGTTCTCAGCAAACAAGCAAAGCAAGTATATAGTGATATTGTAAAGGGGTTAGCACATTAGATAGCATAATCCATTAATAAACATTACAAATATTCCCATGGATACTAATCATATATTTTCACGATACCAATAGGATGGGAAAGGAGTATTTCTATAAATAAATGATCAGTAGAAGTGACAACATTACAGACTTCCTTGTCGACACATTTCGAAACCAAGAAACCAGGTTCCTTCCAAATGGGCCTCCACCACTTCAATCCTCCACCAAAGCCAAGCTCATAGAATGGAGACAATGAGGTTCTCTCAACAATAGGGAAAGAGATTGGGGATTGAACACTGTGTTCAGACTTAAGGAACAAAGGGATGTAGACTCATAACACCTAGTATAAATATGACCATATGATCTCATCATGTACACATTCATGGCTCCAGTGTTAGCATTAAGTGTAGGGGAACCCTAATTTCCCACAGGAACATTTGTGGATGAGGAATCTTGCATCAAATTTTTCCCTTGAGGGAAAGGGTTAGTTTAAGCAACAGGTTTCTTCTATGCCGAAATATTTTGGACTTCCTCAATCCAAGGGCACTGATGAGTCAGGTGGACATCTGTGCAAATCTTACACGAGAACTTAAATTTCTTATTTTCATTTTTGGCCTCACCAACATTGTTAGCATCTTTTTTATCATTATCCCCCTTACCCTTCTTTCCCTTGCCCATTATTTTCCCTCAGGTTGTTGGTTACCCTTATGGTTTGTTGTCTACAGAGTGTGTACATCCAATGTTTGGGTTGCGGGGGAAGTCGTACTATGATTCTAGCTAGGCATAGTATGTTGTAGCGTCAATTGTTGCATTTGGTTGGACAACTGATATGTTGGATTGTTTTGTGATGATCCTACATTACCATCAACAAGAGGCCCAGACTTCGGTATGGTCAAGTCAAAGTTTAACCATGGTGCATCAAGAAGAATCTTGTATAGCATGATGGATTGAGAATAAATCAATTCTAGTTGATGAGCCCTCACTATAGCCTCTTCCTTAGAAAACACTTCAGAAGTTGAGACGTCTTCAGAAATACAAGCTACCAAAGACTTGAGGAACCACTCAAGAAAACATGTAGGAGGGACCTTTACTTTAATCAATATCTTTTGATGACACCATTCTTAGATATGATTGGAGATATGGATAGCCTTAGTCTACTAGAAATTGGCCAGCAACTCAATTTCGGCATTGTATCTCATCGGTAGCTGAAAATGGTTCAACAAAACCATCACCAAATCGTTAAAGTAAGAGAAATTAGAGCCATCGAGCTCAATATACCACTTCACGAAAAAACTTATGAGAGTGTTTTGAAATAATCACAAATTTATAGAGACATCATTCAATGAGTTGGAGGAGCACCACAAGTGACTCTTGACTCCATCCACTAAACAAGTTGGAACTGGAATTAGGCTTGGATGGTTGTTGAAAAGAACCTCCAAGCAAGGGGGACATAGGGGGAATATGACCTCCACCTTAAGGGATTGCATTGTTCCGAACAGAGGTTACCTCGAGGGATACTTGCAAGGGATCATTAGAACTCCCTTCCCCTGGACCAATAGTCTATAAACTGGAGTAGGTTAAATTTGAGCCTGTGTCGAAACCTGGCATCCCATATGTGAAAGGAGCGTCAACCATGTGTTGTATGGTGGAAGTATGAACAATGGTTTAAGTTGTAGTAGATACTATGCCACTACTAGAAGTGGTAGGTTTCTAACAAGACGGATTCCTTGTAGGTGAAGGTGGGGGAGGGGGAATGGTGCTCCCTCCACCCGTGGTCAGAATGGGAGTATGAGTACTCCCAGTAGAGGTAGCATCATTCACTTCCATAGCCAGTGAGATCGGAAGAGCGTCGTGTAGGGAAAGAGTGTAGATCTCGGT
>CBVK0100286264.1:0-23081 GCA_900067695.1 Picea abies | reverse complement strand
AGCTCAGATCACTTTCTCTTGGGTTTCCTTACGAGACCTTAGAGCGGCCAACGGAGCCGTTAAACTCGTCAGGGTGGTCCATACGAAATGGCTTGGGTTATTTAGACAACCCCGGACCAGTTCCACTCTCCCAGTTGACGGATGGACTATTTCGCCCGTCAACATGTTAACAGGTACAAGGTTGGAGACCCATGAGGTATAGGCAATGGGGTAGATGAACCCAGCAATGCGTAATTTATCAATCTTGGCTTTGATGGTCGCTGCTTTGGATGGGTGTAATGGTCATTGTTTTTGGCGAACCAGTGTGATATCAGGCTAGGTGTTTATGCGATGTTCGATAATAAAGGGATCAAAGCCAGGCATCTCTGTGTATGACTAGGCAAAAATATCTCGGTATTCTTGGAAGAGGGTTTTGTAGGCAGTGACTTCTTCAGGAGTGCATGCAGCGCCAATGGTGATTTCCTCGACGACTCCATTTTTTATGGAAATATCGATTTTGACGGTAGGGGAAATGTTGGCCATATTTCCTTCTTCAAAAGCATCAGGGGCAAGGATGGGGTTGTTGAACCAGTTGATATGCCCTGATGGGATAAAATCCTTAGTTTCAACTGCATATATGGGGTGTTGGTTAGGAGGCTTGAAGGATTCCTGTGAAACTTGATCAATGGTAATGATCTTCCCGTTATGAGGGAACATCATGGTTCGAAATATGGAAGAGGCAACTTCCTTCATAGTGTACATGTAGCTATGACCAAACAAGATATTGTAATCGAGTGGGGCATCGATAACTTCAATGTCAATGAGAATGGTCTTGCCCTCGAGTTCTACAGGGACATTTTGGAAGAGCCCTTCAGGAGAAGATGATCGTCTGTCATAAGCTCTTAAGGTAATGGCAGATGGTATGAGTTCAGGGGAGCCAAGTTTTTTCCGTACAGACTTGGACATGATGCATGTGGACGCACCTTCATCGATGATGCACCGATGAACTATAATATTTCAAATTTTAACGAGGATTTGGAAAGCAATGAGAGCGGGGAGGTGAGGTTCTCCGTTGTCTAGATCAAATGCGATGAGTTGAGTATCCGCAGGGTCGACTACCCCCAAGGCGGAAAGTAATGACTTCCACTGAGTGGGACAAGTTTGAAGTACCTCTAAGACTAACATGGTATCCAGGGATTGTGCCAAGTCATCGACCAAACTGTAATTATGAGCTTCCCTAGCCTGCGGGTTGTGGACATTCTTGCGTAATGGGATGTGAGGGATGCGAAGAGGGGTTTATGTGTTAGGGCGAGGGATCATCAAAGGGGTTCCCATTGGTGTTGTGATGGGTTCTAGGGGAATGGGAGGAGACTCAGAGGGTGCATGGTATTGACGACTACGAGTTTGTAGAAGGACTTATTCCTCACTAGTGAGGAGGACAGTACGATCTATGGGATTGCTTGGATTGAGATATTGCCCCAATTGTGGTGGGGTGGGTTGCATGTCCTGTTGGGTGTTCATCACTCCTTGGTGTGGAATGGGGTTCTGCAACATAAGTGGGGGTGGTTGTTGCATGTATTTTTGTGGGGCTTATTGAGGGGCAAGCGGTGCTGGGGAATGTGGTCTTTCATCCATTTAAAATCAACGATTTGGGGGAAATGATGGGTATAATGACTGAACTCACCGCAAAGGACACATGGGAAGTTGGTTCGAAAGTTATTTTTATTCCTCCCTTGAGGTCTATTGTTGTTGCCCCCCAGGGGGTTCTGAGTCCCTCGATTCTAGTTGCCCCCAGTAGGTTGGTTTTCTTGGGGGTGATTCCCGCCTTGACCTGGGTTGTTATTGTTTTGGTTTTTTACTTTCTTTTTGGCATTATTCGGCTGATGGGTTGGATTTTCTATATTTAGCTGTTTGAAATTTTGATATTGCTGAATGGGAGAGGGTTGAACAAAATTCACCCCAGCATGAGGGTATCCTTGTGGTGGGGCCAGGGGCTATGGAGGGCCAAGAAATGGAAAGTATGGATTCTGTTGTGGTAATGAACTGTAAGGTACATAGGAAGGCGTGGAACTTTTGCTAGTACTTAGAGTATAAGTTGAGGTAGAGGGAGTACCAGAACTTGTTTGGGTGGGTGGGTGTATTGTGGATGTCAGTGGTGGCCCACTGATGGATGGAGGAAGGGAAATAGGGTATGGTTGTTGATAAGGGGGTGGAGGATAATAAGAGGTTCCTCCATATGTTGGCGGATATTGAGGTGTTCCATACATTGGTGGTTGTTGGGGTTGTGGATTGTGGTGTGTGGTGTTACCAATCAATCTGTCTACTGAGTGAGACATCCCGGGTTTATCTTGGCCAAATGGCATGAGTTTTGGGAGATCAGGAAGTACTGTGTACAAGTATTCTGATTGTGAATATATGAGGTCATATTGTTGAGCCTGACTAATGGCTTCTTCTTTGGATTGAGGGAAGGTGGAAGCCACATATTTACCAAGGAGAGAGACAAGTGATATGAGAAACCAATCAAGACATTGTTGTTTGGTGGTTTCTGCTTTGTACAAACTACGTCATCGACGCCACTCGTGAATGTGATCAGCGATATGTGTGGCTGAGGTTTCTTTAAAATTAGAAAGTAGTTCAAGACCATTGTCATGCCAAGTAATGAGACCCTAGAACCTGTTGAAGTGTTAGAAAGAAATATTGAAGAACCTCCATCCAAAAGGAAGCCAGGGTGGCTTAAAGAAATAGTGGAGGAAGCAGAAAGGATAGCTGCTTCCAAAGGAACTTCCAGGGAAAGGAAGAGGCCTCATAGGTTTGGAGGCTATGTTGCACTGATGAGAAGCATTAGTGATGTCAAACCTTATTCATTTGAAGAAGAATATAAATTACAAGTATGGAAGGATGCCATGCTTGAGGAATACAGGTCTATTATAAAGAACAATGTTAGGGACATTATGTTGAGGCTAGAATACAAATCAGCGATTTCTTCAAAATGGATCTATAAGATCAAAGATACAGTTGATGGAAGTGTGGAAAAGTTCAAAGAAATATTTGTATCTAGAGGATTCACTCATAAATAAGGAATCAACTACGAAGATACTTTTTCCCCTGTAGCCAGGTATACCTCCATTCAAACTATTATTTCTTTAGCTCATGTTCTTGGTTGGAAGCTACATCAGATGGATGTAAAAACATCATTCTTGACTGGAAAGATTAAATAGGAGGTCTTTTTGCAACAACAAGATGGTTTTGTACTGCATAACAAAGGCACTCATATATGCAAGCTAAGGAAGGCCTTCTATGGTCTTAAGCAGGCTCCCAAAGTTTGTTATGACAGGATTGATGGCTTTCTTAAAATCCTGGGCTTTCAAAAAAGTGATGTTGATGCAAATTTGTACTTCAAGGTAAGAGGTAACCAACCTGTTATACTAATATTGTATGTTGATGATCTCTTTCTAATGGGAGATGAATGGTTTATAGCCTGGTGTAAGAGGGATCTAACATCATAATTCGAGATGAAAGACTTAGGCTTGATGCATTACTTCCTTGGATTGGAAGTATGCCAAAGACAGGGAGAGATATTTCTGGCACAAGGAAAATACACAGTTGATGTACTAAAGAGGTTTGGTATGATGGATTGCAAATCCATGTCTACTCCAATGATTACCAACTTGAGGAAGCTACACGATTCTAATACAGGTTCATATTTGGTGGATCCCACCATGTATAGGCAGCTGATTAGATCATTAATGTACATGATCCACACTAGGCCAGATATATGCTATGCAGTGATTGCAATGAGTCAGTTCTTGATTGAAACGAGATAGAGACATTGGATGGCAGCAAAGCACATATTGATATATCTCAGAGGTACCATTACTTATGATCTGAGATATACATCCAATGATGGTTTATTTCTGCATGGGTATGCAAATGTTGACTGGGCAGGAAGCCCAGTGGATCAGAAGAGTACTTTCGAATACTGCTTCAGTTTAGGATCCGCTATGATCTCTTGGTCAAGTCGAAAGTAGGGATCCATTGCATAGAGTATAGCAGAGGCTGAGTACATTACAGCAAATGATGCTAGCAAGGAACTAGTATGGCTCAGAAAATCGGTTTCTGGGTTGTTTGGTGACAAGCTCGAGACGATGGTGGTTCACTGTGATAATCAAAGTTGCATAAAATTGACAGAGACCCAGTATTTCACGACAGGGAAAAACTTATTGACATGAGGTACCACTACATCCGAGACTTGGTCCAGAGAAAAATTGTAAAGTTACAGTACATAACCACAAGTGATCAAGTAGCTGATATATTGACCAAACCTCTGACCTCGAGACAGTTTGTGCAACTGAGAGGCAAGCTTGGTGTGGTTGAGAATGACTCCCTCGTTGAGAGGGAGTGTTAAATTTGGCAGCATGGATATTCATTCTCTAATGAGAGGCCATATGGGCCACCCTAAGGCTAGCCAAGGATATTTGGAGAATCAACCAGTCTTGTGAGGTATTGACAAAATCCAGGGAGAACGTACAACCTCTGTGAGTCAAACCAAAAGTCAGCATGAATGAGATGTTATGTGAGTCTAATTCAAAAGTCAGGGGGGACATACAACCTCTGTGAGCATAGAAAATCTAGTGAAAAATTCATGGGGAACGTACAACCTTTGTGAGCATAGACAAACTAGTGCAAAAGTCAGGGGGAACGTAAAACTTATGTGAGCCTAGTCAAGCCTTGTGAGCCATGAGAAAAATTCAAGGCATCTAGCAAAAGTTAGGTTGAATATAAAATTCCTATGAGCTAGAAACAAACGATATTCCTAATATTGCAAATGATATAAATTTATTGATCTAGTGTGTTGGCACGTGTAACATTATCCACCATGAAGAGAATTTTGAACTGCCTTGTAAAGAGTCGAGTTGTAACTGAAGTCTTAACTCTAGTTCTATTTTCTAACTAAAGTGTAATGTTGAGTTGCAACTGAAGTATCAATTCTAGTTCTATTTTCGAACTAAAGTGTAAAGCTAAGTTGTAACTGAAGTCCTAAGTCTAGTTCTATTTTCGAACTAAAGTGTAATGTTGAGTTGTAACTGGAGTCTCAAATCTAGTTCTATTTGCGAACTAAAGTATACCAGTATCAAATCTAGTTCTATTTTTGAACTAAAGTGTAATGATGAGTTGTAACTAAAGTCTTAAGTCTAGTTCTATTTTCGAACTAAAGTGTAATGTTGAGTTGTAACTGAAGTCTTAAGTCTACTTCTATTTTTGAACTAAAGTATACCAGTCTCAAGTCTAGTTCTAATTTCGAACTAAGGTATGAATTTGAGTTATGATTAAAGTATGCAAACAAGTTACTATTTTGAGCCATAAACTTCTCCTCTTCAACCTATATAAGCACAGGTTGACCCCTCTATTCAACCCTGTTTGATATGTAGGTTAAGGGTGAAGCACTAGAGGTGCATATCATTGATAAAGAGGTAGCATACCAAAGAAGCATATCAGGGTTGTATATCAGCAATAGAGGTTGCATATCAGAGGTGTATATCAACAGCATATCATTGATGTATATCAACAATAGAGGTAGCATATCAGAGGTGTATTTCAGCAAGGTTTCTTAGGTCTTTGTCAGGTCAAAGTAATCTTGGCAAGCTCTTTAAGAGCAGAACATTCATGGTGGATATTTTTAAGTGATCTTACATTATTAATGCAATAAAGGAATGTTGGCCCTTGACCAGGTTTTGTGGAAACGCTGGTCATGTTTGACAAATTTTGGGACTTCAACAGGTTGGTCGAAGATGAAGCACCAGGTGAAGAAGAGATCATGGGATCTCTCCCTCCTTTGCGGTCTTTTTGGGTTTAGGGTTTATGTAAAGGGTATGGGATTTTGGCCCATGGGTCTCACCCATGTTTAGGCCCATTTTGTAATGTATAAATAGATATCTAGGCGATGTAAGAAACACACTAGATCTAAGAGGTATGCGGTGATAAGTGTTGTATTGTGCTAAGTGCAAGTGATGTAAGTGGTTGGATCTATGTGATTGAGTTAGCTCTGTGCATATTGTGTATTGAGAACTTGCAGGGCTAAGTGCAAGTGATTGTAAGAAAGGCTACGTGTTGTGACAAGATCAGGGAAGGAGGATCTAGCGAGGTGCGTGAAGATCTCTTGTCCTATGCGGAGTTGGTTTTGAGGCTCTGTTCATGTAAGGATATTGACAGAAGATAATACAGAAAATGAAGAGTTGGTGGACGTAGACCAACACTGGGGGTGAACCATGTATATCCTGTGTTATGGTTGCTTTGTGTGATTGATGTGATTTATGCTTAGTGTTGTCATATTTATGTATGTTAGATGCATTTGATATAGTAGCTTAGCGTTAAGTAATGTGCATGAATGATAGATCTGCTCTATTTCTATGTGTTAAGTGTTTGGGTGTGTTAGATCTTGGTGAATACTGCATTGTTCTGTAATTAGGGTTTTATCTGCGATGTGAATAAGGGTTAAATGCTAATGAATGTTAACGGCTAAGTGCTCTGTTAAGTATTGTAATCACATATCTATTTCCTAGCTAGGTTGCAGATACTTGAGTCCTACAACCCCCCCTGCCTCTACCTCGGGTGAGACTTCATCTGCTTCGCAGGTGTTGCCGAAAGGGTCGGTAGTTAGGGTTTTGTTGGTGTGTTGTTGTAGCCTTGAACCTTGGGTCTGCCCCTATGCCAACAAATGGTTCCATTGTTGGGACCTGAAATTGTGATTGATGGAAACTGAGGAAAAGAGAAAGCTTTGTGCGTAGATCTATTGTTGTAGTGTGCGGTATTCTACTTGACATGTGAAGCTTTGTGCTAAGAAGAAAAGGTCGATCTGAAGAAAAGAGGTAATATCTTAAATCCTTGTGCTCTGATAAAGGTAAGATAAGTGGAAATTTTTTCTTCGAAAGAATGGATCTAGGTATGTTTAATAGATTTTGTTCTAGTCTGGAAACTAGGGAACATCTAGAAGAAAGAAGATATGGTATGAATATATTTGATAGAAATAGTGAAAGATATGGTATCCCTATGCATAGAAAGAATTTTTGGACTAACAAGTGGATGCAGGATCCTAGAAAGAATTTTTCACAGGTCCATCACTACAATCCCAATACGCAGTACAGGAAAGGTTGGGGATCATTCAAGAGAAAGAGAGGATTGACTCTTTGTTATAGTTTTAGAAGACTGGGACATCTTGCTAAGGAATGCCCTGGTAGAGGTCCTATTTTTATTTGTTGTAAATTCGTGGGCCATGAAGTTTTGGATTTCCCTACAATGATTGCTAAAGTTGAGAACATGAATATGAGACAAGAAAACCATGAGGAATTTTCAGGGACTAAGAATATGCTAAAGAACTAGGAAGAATCAGAGGCTATATTATTGCAGATGAAAGAAACATTGAATGATCACAGAGACATCAGTCTATCGGAGATTTTAAAAGAGAAAGAGTGCATAGAAGGAAGAATAGGAGACTTCGACATAGACTGTGTATTGGATGCAGAAGCACAGGTGAACATTATGAAAGAAAGTACTTGGGAAATCTTAGGAAAGCCTGTTATGTTTCCTTCACTGGGAGGAATAGGATTGTTTAAAGGAAAGTTGATAACTCTATGTGTAAGACTCACCCATGTACCTATGATTGGTCATGGAGCATCGACATAAGAAGAATTTGAGGTCATTAAGTTTGTTGAGAACAGCGACCCCCTTGCACTTTTTTTTGGAAGGACTTGGATTGAGAAAGATCAGATCCGAAGGAAAGAAGAAGAGGAAGCTCTAGAACAGAAAAATAAAGAATTAAGGGATTTCATGGCTAGGATAATAGTGCTCTTACTAGAAGAACAGGAGGACAATTCGAAGCAACTAAGGGCCATAGACCTAGCTATTGAAGTTGAAAGAATGCAAGAAAACTTAGAGAACTTATCCATACAGGAGAGTAGAGAATCTACTCCAAAAACAGTAAGAGAATAAGTATTACCCTCAAACCCTATGAAAGACCCTCAACAGTGTGAATTTACTATGCTAAGAGGAGATAAGAACAAGAATGGAAAGAGGAATCCAGAGATGCAAATCACAGGAAAGAAAGCTAGAAAACTCAGTAAGAAGAAAGAAAAACTAGTAAAATTGCAAGAGGTTCCAGAGAGGACTTCGTAGAAGGAAGGCTTGCAGAACTTGAACCTCGCTGGAATAGCCTAGCAACGTAGATTGGCACTTCACCACAGTGGAGCGATATGGCCGTTGGAGGCGTCTTGACCGTTAGACCGATGCTCAAGAATGGCTAGAAACGCAGTTATTGCCGGAACTTTCACCATTGGACCATTGGGACCACACCATAACGGATGGAATTGCATTGATTGAAGCATTCCTACCCGTTGGAAGAAAACGTTACGATGTTATCTATTTCACCTGTCAAATGTATTACCGTGGACACTTTTGCCAATTGTGATTATTTGAAACCACAGAGAGATGACTATTATAGCGTGGTTCTTATTGAGACCTCGCCATCCATTCTACTACCTTGATTATTTGTTCACCGACATAAGATATCAGATCTTGAGCCTGTATGTCGGGTGAATTTAGCACAGTAGAGAAATCTGTCGAAGATATCCTCACAGACCTCATGGCTGAGAAGTTAATGTCTATGAGATCACAAGCTTCGTTGACAAGAGGAGTGCAAGCATCCCATCAACTACACGTTGATCTGGGCTCTCCCGAACTACGACATATAAATGAACCAAGCATCGTGATGACTTGGCGAATGTGAAGCTCATCCCATCAATCATGCCTGACTACATCCCACCTCTGGCTAGTGCGGTGAGTTGTGACAGCATCCTGAGGGACTTCGACCACACATTGATCATTGCGTACCTCCCGAAGGGGATACGCGCAGTAGGACCACAGTTGGAGAGGATATTGACGCTTAAGATCAATGACTTCAACTTAGAAGACTGCAAGAACTATGGCATGCTCGCACCACATAAGTTCTTGACCAAGACAATGGGGAAGAAGTTGAAGATAATCCCCCAACCATGGACTATGGACATCGTGAGGTCCACCATTCTTAATGTAATGAAGTTACCACACTTCGGCAAACATAAGGAGGTTAACGCATGCGTTATAATACTCCTGTCATGCTACCATGGTGGTTACCTATGGTTGGGCAGGCGTAGAATAGTATATCCAATGTTGATCCACTGGATCACCAGATTAAGCATGCAAGGACCAGATCCCTAGGATTTTTACCCAGGGAAGGTTGCAGATTGTGCCCTAGCATAGACAATAAAAGACACCTATGGTGATGTGGAGAAGGGGAAGCGGGGCTATAAGGTATCCTTCATCCAGAATGGTTTAGTGCACCTAGCTTTCCAATTGATCATTGGTAATATCATCATGAAGAATAGGCCAATGCAGGTCGTGGGGTTTGTCGTCGACCTCGCAAGAAAATGCGTTGAAGGGTTGCAAATGAACTAGGTGAGCTACCTCATCAACCAATTAGAGAAATATTTTCTTGAAGATAAGGATCAGGGCTATGAGTTTCATTTCAGTTGGTTGTTGATTCTCATTGCCTTCATTGCTTGGGAGATGTCGGAAGGAGCGACCTTCTCTTAAATTGAGTCATATGAACCACTAGCTGTGAAGTTCACTACTCTATGGTATTCGAGCAACATGTTAAAGCAATGGAAGTCAAATGCGGTTTTCCACATGTATTAAATGAAGTTGAAGAGGGCCATTGAATCTTTCCCTCGCAAGATGTCGAATACACTGCATCGGTTCAGGCCATTCGTGAAGTTCTACACAGACAAGAATATCATCTATATCATTGTGTGCGGAGACGACCACAAAGAAGAGCTCCAGTCCTATTACAAACTCACAAAGGAGGAAATGGAAGAAATAATCCAATAATGGCCCATAGAGTTCCTTGTACCGGTTGAACAGACAGAACTCTCTGACCCTGACCTCATTGGAATTCTTGTAGTCACTCGCAAAGAATATGATGCACCCAATAGAACTAGGAAGAAAAACAAGGAAGAGGTACATGAATTGAGCAGCGCATCAAAGGAAACTACACCAGATTCACCTGAAGGGGGAGGAGGTGACGAAGTAGAAAAAGAAGAGGATGAAGGGGAAGAAGACAAGCAAAAGTAGGGTGAAGTAACACCTCCTAAAGATCCCCTTACAGAGACAGAAACATCCAAGAAAAGAAAGGGTTCCCCGAAAAAACCTTCATCACGGAAGAAGTCAAAAGCCAATAAACCTTCATTCCACATTGTGCTCATGGTGGATGACATTAACCTTATCATTATTTTTGTATCAGATACCTCAGAGGATATCTTACAGTGAAGCGAATCCAAACAGGAGACAATGTTTGACAGGATCAAGGCGGAGCTCAAAGGGGTATAGTAGGCTCTTTATTTGAGTCACGCAGTGCCTACTGTGTCATTGTTAGCAGGGGACATAGAAGTAGGAGATGAGCCTGCCCAGCTATGCAAACTAGCAGACTCGACAGAGACTCGCCTTGGTAGTGTCTAGGAGGAAAAAGAACAAGCCATAGAGGCCCTGAAGCAAGCAAAGGAGGAATCCATAGAGAAACGTTGGGTTGCATAGAAAAAGAAAGATAACCTCCAAGAGAAGTTTGCAGAGGATAAAGTGCAAATCCAAAAGGAAAAAGAACAACTGCTCACAGAGCAGATAGGAGTCAAGGAGGCAGTCACCAGAGCACTTCGCTCTATGTCGGGCCTCGCATAGATAGAAAAAGACATAGTGGATATCCAAGTAGGGAAGCTCGTTGAAGCTATTTAGCAACATCAAGTAAGAGTGGCAGAATTGGAACTACAAGTCATGCCAAGCACTATGCAGGAAGTGAGAGATTAGAGAGAGGAAACTACCAGGAGCACAATCAAAAGAATCAAGGCATTGGCCTTGTAATGCAAGCAACTCAGCAATCGAAGTGCACAGACCTACGAGCGCCTTGCAGAGGACCCTGAACTAAGGACATTAGAGTCACAGATCCAGGAGGCAAAGCAATAGGTAGCAATAGTGCAAGCACAGTTGAAGCTATTGTCATCGGTCAAGAGGATGAAAAGGTCAAAGGAACAACGCACGATTTAGCAACAGGTCCTTGCCATTCAGAGTAAAGTCATGGAAGTGACCCAGAGGCTCCAACCAGTGCAGGATGAAGCTTGCACACTTTTTGAGGAGATTGAAGGACAAGGTACACAGCTAGAACAAGTAGTCACCACGGTCGAACAGTGCTTGGAAGGACTGGTGACTGAGAAATTTATTCAAGATTTCATTAAGTAGGAGGCTCTGGCGAAGCAGCAGGTTGAGGCAACTCAAGCTAAGATCAAGGCAGAGTTACCCAAATCAAAGTGACTCACGATGAGTCACAGGTGAGTGTTGGGGGCTTGTTGGCCCTTGACCAGGTTTTGTGGAAACGTTGGTCATGTTTTACCAATTTTGGGACTTCGACAGGCTGGTCGAAGATGGAGCGCCAGGCGAAGCAGAGATAGAGGGATCTCACCCCCCTTTGCGGGATTTTTGGGTTTAGGTTTTATGTAACGAGTATGGGATGTCGGCCCATGGGTATTACCCATGCTTAGGCCTCTTTTGTAATGTATAAATAGATATCTAGGCGATGTAAGAAACACACTAGATCTAAGAGGTATGCGGTGCTAAGTGTTCTACTGTGCTAAGTGCAAGTGGTGTAAGCGGTTGTATCTATGTGATTGAGTTAGCTCTATGCATATTGTGTATTGAGAACTTGTAGGGCTAAGTGAAAGTGATTATAAGAAAGGCTTTGTGTTGTTCCAAGCTCAGGGAAGGAGGATCTGGTGAGGTGCACGCAGATCTCCTATCCTATGCGGAGTTGGTTTTGAGGCTTTGTGCATGTAAGGAGATTGACAGAAGATAATAAAGAAGATGAAGAGTTGGTGGACGTATCCCCACGTTGGGGGTGAACCATGTATATCCTGTGTTATGGTTTCTTTGTGTGATTGATGTGATTTATGCTTAGTGTTGTCATCTTTATGTATGTTAGATGCATCTGATATAGTAGCTTAGTGTTTAATAATGTGAATGAATGTTAGATATGCTCTATTTCTATGTGCTAAGTTGTTGGGTGTGTTATATCTTGTTGAATACTGCGCTTTTTTGTAATTAGGGTTTTACCTACAATGTGAATAAGGGTTAAATGCTAATGAATGTTAACTGCTAAGTGCTATGTTAAGTATTGTAATCACAGATCTGTGTCCCAGATAGGTTGCAGACACTTGAGTCCTACAACCCCCCTGCCTCTACCTCGGGTGAGACTTCATCTGCTTTGCAGGTGTTATCGAAAGGGTCGGTAGTTAGGGTTTTTTTGGTGCATTGTTGTACTGTTAAACCTTGGGTCTACCCCTATGCCAACAAATGCTTCTGTTGTCGGGACCTAAAACTGTGATTGCTGGAAACTGAGGAAAAGAGAAAGCTATGTCCATAGATCTATTGTTGTAGTGCACAATATTCTATTTGACATGTGCAGCTCTGTGCTCAAAAGAGAAGGTCGATCTGAAGAAAAGAGGTAAGATATTAAATCCTTGTGCTCTCATAAAGGTAAGATAAATGGAAATTTTTACTTTGAAATCATGGATCTAGGTATGTTTAATAGATTTCGTCCTTGTCTGAAAACTAGGGCACAACTAGAAGAAAGAAGATATGATATGAATAGATCTAATAGAAATAGTGAAAGATATGTTATCCCTATGCATAAAAAGAAATTTTGGACTAAAACGTGGATGCAAGATCCTAGAAAGAATTTTTTGCAGGTCCATCACTGCGATTCCAGTACGTAGTATAGGAAAGGTTGGGGATCGTTCAAGAGAAAGAGAGGATTGACTCTTTGTTATAGTTGTACAAGACCGGGACATATTGCTAAGGAATGCCCTGGCAGAGGTCCTATTTGTATTTGTTGTAAAGTCATGGGCCATGAAGTTTTAGATTGCTCTAGAATGATTGCTAAAGTTGAGAAGATGAATATGAGACAAGAAAACCATGAGAAAGGTCCAGGGACTAAGAATATGCTAAAGAACTAGGAAGAATCAGAGGCTATATTATTGCAGATGAAAGAAACATTGAATGATCACAGAGATGTCAGTCTATCAGAGATTTTAAAAGAGAAAGAGTGCATAGAAGTAAGAATAGGAGACTTCGACATAGACTGTGTATTGGATGCAGAAGCACAGGTGACCATTATGATAGAAAGTACTTGGGAAATCTAAGGAAATCCTATTATGGTTCCTTCACTGGGAGGAATAGGATTGTTTAAAGGAAATGTGATAACTCTATGTGGAAGACTTACCCATGTACCTATGATTGGTCTTGGAGCATCGACATAAGAAGAATTTGAGGTCATTAAGTTTATTGAGAACAGCGACCCCCTTGCACTTTTGTTAGGAAGGACTTGGATTAAGAAAGATCAGATCCGAAGGAAAGAAGAAGAGGAAGCTCTAGAACAGAAAAAGAAATAATTAAGGGATTTCGTGGCTAGGAGAATAGTGCGATTACTAGAAGAATAGGAGGACAAGTCGAAGCAACTAAGGGCCAGAGACCTAGTTGTCGAAGTTGACAGGATGTAAGAAGACTTAGAGAACTTATCCATATAGGAGAGTATAAAATCTAGTCCAAAAATAGTAAGAGAAGAAGTATTACCCTTGAACCCTATGAAAGACCCTCAACAGTGTGAAGTTACTATGCCAAGAGGAGAAAAGAACAAGAATAGAAAGAGGAATCTAGAGACACAAATCACAGGAAAGAAAGCTAGAAAACTTAGTAAGAAGAAAGCAAAGTTAGAAAAATTGCAAGAGGTTCCAGAGAGGACTTCGCAAAAGGAAGGCTTGCAGAACTTGAACCTCGTTGGAATAGCAGAGTAGCGTAGATTGGAACTTCGCCAGGGCGGAGCGATATGACCATTGGAGGCATCCTGGCCATTAGACCGACGCTCCATAATGGCTAGAAACCCAGTTATTGTCGGAACGTTCGTCATTGGACCGTTGGGACCATGCCATAACGGATGGAATTGCATTTATTGAGGCGTTCCTACCCATTTGAAGAACCCGTTACGATGTTATCTATTTAACCCGCCGAATGTCTTACCGTGGACACTTTTCCAATTGTGATTATTCGAACCCATAGAGAGTTGACTATTATTGTGCAGTGCTTATTGATACCTTGCCATCCATTCTGCTACCTTGATTATTTGTTCACCGACCTGAGATATCAGATCTCGAGAGTGTATGTCGGGTGAATTTAGCGCAGTAGAGAAATCTGTCGAAGAGATTCTCATAGACCTCATGGTTGAGAAGGTCATGTCCGCAGGAGCACAAGCTTCGTCGACAAGAGGAGTGCAAGCATCCCCATTGACTGCATGTCGATCTGGGCTCTCTCGAACTGCAACAGAGAAACGAACCAAGCATCATGATGATTTGGTGAATGTGAAGCTCATCACATCAATCCTGCCCAACTACATCCCGCCTCTGGCTGGCGTGGTGAGTTGTGACAGCATCCCAAGTGACTTTCACCACACATTGATCACTGTGTACCTCCCGAAGGGGATACGCACAGTAGGACCACAGTTGGAGAGGATTCTGACGCTTAAGAATAGTGACTTCAATTTAGGAGACCATAAGAACTATGGCATGCTCACAAAACATAACTGCTTGACCAAGACAATGGGGAAGAAGTTGAAGATAATCCCCCAGTCCTGGACTATGGACATTGCAAGGTCCACCATTCTTAATGTAATGAAGTTACCACACTTTGACAGACATAAGGAGGTTAACGCATGCATTAAACTCCTCCTGTCATGCTACCATGGTGGTTACTTATGGTTGGACAGGAACATCATAGTAGATCTGATGTTGATCCACTGGATCACCGGATTAAGCATGCAAGGACCAGATCCCCAAGATTTTTACCCAGGGAAGGCTGCAGATCGCACCCTAGCACAAACAATAAAAGACACCTATGGTGATGTAGAGAAGAGGAAGTGGGGATATAAGGTAGCCTCCATCCATAATGGTGTAGTGCGCCTAGATTTCCAGTTGATCACTGGTAATCTCGTCAGGAAGAATAGGCCAACGCAGGTCGCAGGGTTTGTCGTCGACCTCGCAGAAAAATTTGTTGAAGGGTTGCAAATGAAATGGGTGAGATACCTCATCAACCAGTTAGAGAAATACTGTCATGAAGCTCAAGATCAAGGATACGAGTTTCATTTCAGTTGGTTGTTGATTCTCATTTCCTTCATTGCTTGGGAGATGTCAGAAGGAGCGACCTTCCCTTAAATTGAGTCGTCTGAACCACTAGTTGTAAAGTTCACTACGCTATGGTATTCGAGGGACATGGAAAATAAATGGAAGTCAAACACGATGTTCCACACCTATTATCTGCAGCTGAAGAGGGACATTCAATCTTTCCCTCACATGACGTTGAATACACTGCATCGGTTCAGGCCATTTGCGAAGTTCTACGCAAACAGGCACTTCATCTATATCATTGTGTGTGGAGAAGACCACAAATAAGAGCTCCAGTCCTATTACAAACTCACAGAGGAGGACATGGAAGAAATAACCCAGGAATGGCCTGTAGAGTTCCTTGTACTGGTTGAGCAGATATCACTCTCCGACCCTGACCTCATCGGAAGTCCTGTAGTCACTCACAAAGAATATGATGTGCCCAACAGCACCAGGAAGAAAAAGAAGGAAGAGGTACAAGAATTGAGTAGCGCATCAAAGGAAACTACACCAGATTCACCTGAAGGGGGAGGAGGTGACGAAGTAGACAAAGAAGAGGATGAAGGGGAAGAAGACAAGAAGAAGCAGGGTGAACTAATACCCCCTAAAGATCCCCTGACAGAGATAGAAACATCCAAGAAAAGAAAGGGTTCCCTGAAGAAACCTTCATCGTGGAAGAAGTCAAAAGCTAATAAACCTCCATTCCACACTCTGCTCATGGTGGATGGCATTGACCTTATCATTGTTGTTGTATCAGATACCTCAGAGGATATCTTGCAGTGAAGCGAAGCCAAACATGAGACAATGTTTTACAGGATCGAGGCAGATATCAAAGGGGTACAGCGGGCTCTTTATTCGATCCGCGCAGTGCCTACTGCACCATTGTCAGCAAGGGACATAGAAGTAGGAGATGATCCTGTCTAGCTACGTAGACTAGAAGACTCGACAAACGCTCACCTTCGTCATGTTTAGGAGGAAAAATAACAGGCCACAGAGGCCCTGAATAAAGCAAAGGAGGAAGCCATATAGCAACGTCGGGTTGCGCAGCAAGAGAAAGATGACCTTCAGGCAAATTTTGTAGAGGATAAAGCGCATATCTAGAAGGAAAATGAACAATTGCTCACAAAGAAGATAGGAGTCAAGGAGGCAGTCACCAGATCACTTCGCTCTGTGTCGAGCCTCGCACAGATAGAAGAAGACACAATGGAGATCCAAGTAGGGAAGCTCGCTAAAGGTATTCAGCAACTTCAAGCAAGAGTGGAAGAATTGCAACTACAATTCATGCCAAGAACTCTGCAAGAAGTGTGAGATCAAAGAGAGGAAACTACCAGTAACGTAGTCAAAAGAATCAATGCATTGGCCTTGTAATGCAATAAACTCAGCAGTCGAAGTGTGCAGACCTATGAGAACCTTGCAGAGGACCCTGAACTAAGGACATTGGAGTCACATATTCAGGAGGCAAAGCAACAGGCAGCAACAGTGCAAGCACAGTTGAAGCTACTGTCATCGGTCAAGAGGATGAAAAGGTCTAGTGAAGCAGTAGGTCGAGGCAGCTCAAGCTAAGATCGAGGTATTCAAGGCAGAGTTACCCCGATCAAAGTGACTCAGGATGAGTCACAGGTGAGTGTTGGGGGCTTGTTGACCCTTGACCATGTTTTGTGGAAACGTTGGTCATGTTTGACCAATTTGGGACTTCGACAAGCTAGTCGAAGACGGAGCACCAGGCGAAGTGGAGATCGTGGGATATCGTCCTCCTTTTGATATTTTTGGGTTTAGGTTTTATGTAACGAGTATGGGATGTCAGTTGATGGGTCTTACCCATGCTTAGGCCCCTTTTGTAATGTATAAATAGATATCTAGGTGATGTAAGAAACACACTATATCTAAGAGGTATGCGGTGCTAAGTGTTGAATTATGCTAAGTGCAAGTGATGTAAGCAGTTGGATATATGTGATTGAGTTAGCTCTGTGCATATTGTGTATTGAGAACTTGCAGGGCTAAGTGAAAGTGATTGTAAGAAAGGCTTTATGTTGTGCCAAGCTTGAGGAAGGAGGATCTGGCGAGGTGCGTGCAGATCTCATGTCCTATGCAGAGTTGGTTTTGAGGCTTTGTGCATGTAAGGAGATTGACAGAAGATAATAAAGAAGATGAAGAGTTGGTGGGTGTATCACCACGCTGGGGGTGAACCACGTCTATCCTGTGTTATGGTTGCTTTGTGTGTTTGATGTGATTTATGCTTAGTGTTGTCATCTTTATGTATGTTAGATACATCTGATATAGTAGCTTAGTGTTTAGTAATGTGAATGAATGCTAGATCTACTCTATTTATATGTGTTAAGTTATTGGGTGTGTTAGATCTTGTTGAATATTGTGTTGTTTTGTAATTAGGGTTTTACCTGCGATGTGAATAAGGGTTAAATGCTAATGAATGTTAATTGTCAAGTTCTATGTTAAGTATTTTAATCACAGATTTGTGTCCCATATAGGTTGCAGACACTTGAGTCCTACAACCCCCCCTGCCTCTACCTCGGGTGAGACTTCATCTACTTCGCAGGTGTTGCCAAAAGGCCAGTAGTTAGGGTTTTTTTGGTGCGTTGTTGTAGCGTTGAAACCTGGGTCTGCCCTTGTGCCAACAAGGAATATCGTTTGTTGGCATTTTTCTCCTTATATAGGGTTTCCCCAGGGTATATGTGTTATCGATGTCCATGCTTACTTATCTACATAGTTATTTCTATTCGGTTATGATTCGGTATTATTGAAGTGTATTAAGTTGGAATCAAAGTGTCAAAGACAATAAAAGAATTAATATCCATAAGAAATCAAGCTCATAATTTAACATACATAAAATTGATAAGCCATACTATGAAGAGAAGAAGATGACTCCAACAGTGGTGAGGCAGGCGGCCCCATCAAGTACCAGCTCAAAAGGAGATAGATTTTAGATGAAGTCAACCCTTAGGATCCAGTAGGGAGTAGCAACCTCCTAGTACAATCCATAGGAGATCATAATTCAGAAGAATTCAATAGATGCAGTGGAATCAAGTGGCTCTAGAGATTGTATAGACTCATAGGGAGTCAAGATTTATAGGGAGCATGGAGATTCAGAGTGACCCTGATCTCAGAGAGAGTCGGTGGCTTAGAGACTTTCATTCAGAAAGTATTCCTTCTCAGATTCAGATAGGAGAGAGAGACATATTCCATGACTGACAGACAGGTGCCATGAGTTGAGGAGGATAGATATAATCTTTAGAGGCTTCTAGGAGATGTGAGATATCCTAGGAGGATTCCCTTGTCTCGATAGACCTTGCTGCAATGATAGAGGAGGAAACCAATTAGAAGAACTGGTATATAGATTTTTCCTCAATTCCAAAAACCACACATGTTTTCTAGCTATGTGGCGTTTATGTGCATCATCATTGATTCAGATCCTTCCACCATTGAATAAGTTGTTGAGAATGGAAGGATGCCATGATGGAGGAGTATTAGTCCATCATGAAGAATGATGTGTGAGAAGTGGTTCTGAGACTAGAAGGGAAGTCAATAGTGACTTCCAAGTTGATCTACAAGATCAAGCATGGTGTAGATGGAAACATAGAGATGCACAAAGCTTGATTTGTGGCCTGAGGATTCTCCCAGCAAGAGGGAGAATGTTATGATGAGACACTTGCTATGGTGGCAAGAAGAAGTGTACATAGAGAAACAACAAGATACATGAGAAGGAGTCTCATGTCTGCATATTGAAGAAGGATTTGTACGGGCCTAAGCAGGCACTCAGAGCATGATATGCCAGATCAAATAGTTATTTGATGGTTTCCCATTGATCCTACATGTGGATGACCTATTTTCGATAGGATATGAGAATATCATAGTTTAGTGTAAGAGGGAGCTCGCTTCATAGTTCTAGATGAAGGATCTAGGTCTGATGCATTACTTCTTGGGATTGGAAGTGTGGTAGAGATCAGATGATATTTTCCTTAGCCAAGGAAAATATATTGTTGAGATTCTACAAAGATTTGGGATGATGGAATCAAAGTCTATGACCACACCCATGATGATAAATATGAAATTGTTCAGTGATAAATCTTCAAATTTGGTGGATCCCATAATGTAGAGACAGTTGATTGGATCCTTATGTACTTGGTTAACATCGTGCCAGACATATGCTTTGCAATGAATACCTTGAATCAACACATGGTTGAACCTAGGCAGGTACATTGGATGGTAGAAAATCAAATTTTGAGGTACCTTCATGGTACGGTTGGATATGGATTGAGATATGTCTCAAGTGGAGATGTGAAGTTGCAGGGATATACATATTCTGACTGGGCAGGAAGTGCAGTGGATCAGAAGAGTACTTCTCAATGTTGTTTTAGTCTGGGATTAGGCATGATCTAATGGTTGAGTAGGAAGCAAACATCAGTGGCACTCAGTACATCAAAAGCAGAGTATATCACATCAAGCGTGGAAATACATGAAGCAATGTGGCTCAAGAAGTTGCTAGATGGGATATTTGATCTAGAATTGGAGCTAACTTTGATACATTGTGACAATAAAAGTTGTGTGAAGCTTACCGAGAACCCTGTATTCCATGACAGGTCTAAGCATATAGAGATAAAATATCATTACATCTGGGACATGGTGTAGAGAGGAGTTGTGGACCTCCATTACATATGCATGGATGAGAAGATAGTGTAAATTCTCACCAAGCCCTTGTCAAGATTGAAGTATGAGAACTTCGGGGGAAATCTTGGAGTGTTGCCAAATTTCCACCCTCATTGAGAGGGAGGTGTGTTGTTTCTTCTAATGTCAGCTAACCCCTCTGGCCAAGTGTTCCCTAGATCAATAATGTGAGGTGATTGAGGGGGTAATGCATTGTTGGACCTGCTGAGAGAAGAAACATCACACGCATAGTCATAAGACTATGGAGGAGGTTGTGTGACTCCAGACAGTAGATGTGTGATACTTCAGTGGATGTGTTCCACTGGAAAAGGCTGTGTGACTATGGACAGTAGCTTTGTACTACTTCGGTGGATGTGTTCCACTGGCGGAGGATGTGTGAATCTGGACATTAGTTCTGTGCTAATATAGTGGATGTGTTCTACTAACAGTGATTGTGTGTCACTAGACAATAT
Source organism: Picea abies (assembly GCA_900067695.1). Classification (NCBI taxonomy): domain Eukaryota; kingdom Viridiplantae; phylum Streptophyta; class Pinopsida; order Pinales; family Pinaceae; genus Picea; species Picea abies. The sequence goes on along the minus strand of CBVK0100286264.1, from coordinate 2,689 downwards.
TTGTGTACTACTTGGCAACAGTTGTGATCTATTGGATGACATTGTAGTAGTTGTGTGCTACTAGTTGATTGTCATGGAGATTACCATATTGTTTGGATGTAGTTGTGTGTGTTACCATTTGATTGCAAATATTGTGCTTGATGATTTGAGCTACCAAAGGCACTATAGCAATTTTGTGCATGCTATCATATTACAGAGTAGTCAATGGACTACTAGATGAATACACCTTAAAATATGCCTCCCTAGCTAAGAGAGAGTGTTGATGTTTTGATAGCTGTGGGAGGATCTTTCCCTCCTAGATGACCTTTCTTAGATGCAGAGAGGATTCCATAAGCGAGAGGATTCTAGAAGAAAGAGACCCATTGGACAGATGTTGAAATACACTAGAAGAGAAGTCGGCCCAGAAGAATAAAGTATAATAAAAATACACCTTCCCAGAAGAGAAGTCAGCCCGGAAGAATAAAGTATAATGAAAAACACCTTCCTATAAGAGAAGTCGGACTAGCCAAAAGGACAAGAAGAATATAAATAAGAAGGTTCCTTAGCTCATTTTTTCACTCACTCACACTCTCCTAGCTACACAGAAGCAAGGCACAAGTTTGGAGGAGGTGACGCAGTAGTTGTAGCTGCACAATTTATTCTTACTTAGTATTTTGGTATATCTCTCTTGTGCACTACTCCTTGAGGAGGTGTGATACCTTTACATGGTGTTTTTGTTGCAGTTGGGTGGTAATTATGGTTAATCTAACACTTGTTCTAGGGTTTATATGATTGGAATTTCTTTGTGAATGAAATCTATCTAAGAAAGGTTGTTGGGTTTTCCCCCATTTAGGGTTTTCCCGGGATAAATCCCTTGTGTTATTTTATGTCTCTTGTTTATGTTGCTACTTCTCAGTACATGATATATATGTTAATGGTAATGAAGTAAAAGAACATTAGTAACACTAATTCTTTATAAACAAGGAAAATCTAACACTCGTGACCTAGTTTATGAAAGGAAATTCTAACCCCAAATGAGTAAGGATAAGTATTATATATAACTAGCTTGATTATATGATTTGGATAGATCTATCTTCACTACTTCTCCTTTCAATTTATTTCTCTTAATAGTATGTAGCCCTTCTTGAGTCGCCCATATGACTTCATGGATCTGCCTTCCATCCAAAAATCCAAATTGTTCTTTATTTATTAACGTCGAGAGGATAGGCTTCGGTCTTCTATAAATTATCTTTGCCACCACTTTGTAGATACAATTACACTATGATATTGATATGAAATCCTCAAAATATTGTGTGGAGTCTAATTTTAGAATCATAACAATGAAAGTGGTATTTAGTGTATCATGCATATGATCGACTGACGGAGATTCCTCCACCACCTTTAGTAGGTCTAATACAATTAGATCATATAGACCTATGAATAATTCGATCGGCCATCCATCCGAACCTGGAATCTTATCCTTTTTAAAACTACATAAGACTTCCTTGAGATCTTCTTTTGTGACCTCCTCCATTAGATCTTGATTATCTTCCTCGTTTACAAAACCTGGAAAGAAACCATCCATTATGAACATATATGCAATAGTAGTGTGATTATCTGCCTTGAAAAGAGATTGAAAATGTCTCTTCCCGAGCTGGGATAGATCTTCAAAGGAAGAGACCACATTTCTTTCACTATTTGAGAGGCTCCATATGGTGTTGGATATCTTTCTACCTTTTGCATATGCCTAAAATAACTTTGTATTTTCATCACCACTTCCCAACCATATTGCATGGCTCTTGAGACACCACTCCTCTTCTCTTGTCACCAATAGCTACCTTTTCTTCTTCTCCAACTGGAGTAGGGGATCCTTGGATTCTAATGATGTGTAACTCTCGTCTTCATATTCATATATATTTTTGAAGGGTTCATCTATATTTACTAATTCCTCTTCTTCTCATTTCCTCTTTTGGTATTCTCATGTTATTGTGAATCTTTTTGTTGGGTTGTTATATTATTTTCAGTGAAAGTCTAGTCGATGTGGATCGACTAACGCTCAAATTTGAAGGAATAAACAGCAAGTCGAAGTTCGAGGTGGTTCAAATGATTAAAGACGAAGTCGAAGACTTCGACAGAAAATCAAAGGTTAAGGTGGTTATAATGGGTAAATTCAAATTCAAAGACATTGAAAACAAGTCAAAGAGGTCAACTGATAAGAGATCGACAAGAAAGTGTGTTGCAACCGACTAAAGACCGAATAAAGGCTCACTGGTAATCTGACTTGGTAGTCAAATGTAACAAAATCCCAAGATTCGTGATATTTGTAGCCAATAATCTGTGTGGATCTGTAACTATTTTTGGGCACATTTTCTTTAGGGCTTTTCCTATTGTAAATCCTATAAAGAAGGCATGTTGTAATGTTGTAAAAGATGATGAAATTGTAGAGGTTGTTGGTCATGTAGATGTAATCCTAATTGGCTACAAGGTCATTCTTGTGTAAATAAAGAAGGTATGATGTCTATTGTGTCTTAGGTGTAGACCAAGGTTAGGCATGTAACCTTTTATTTTAATGAATAATACAATGAGAGAGAAAGACGCTCAAGGAATATTGGTTTTCCTAGTTGGTTTTCCAGGATAAATATATGTGTATTGTATGTTTTCTTTATCATTTACTTTCTTGTTGAGATCGGAAGAGCGGTTCAGCAGGAAT
>CBVK0100286263.1:0-23087 GCA_900067695.1 Picea abies | reverse complement strand
GCTCTTCCGATCTCACCTTCTAGAGATACCAAAATGTGTTATTGGAAATACTCAAGGTTTGAAATTAATCTCTAATGGTTGACATCAATCTACAATATCACTCTCCAAGGGTTGACATCAATGACAACCAACTATCCAAACCAACTGTCTGACAATCTCCCCCTTTGGCATTGACGAAAACACCAAAATTGATGGCAACAATTAGTCATGACAACACTCATTCTCATACTCCTCATCAATGTTTCTGTCTCTCCCCCTTTGACATCAATGACAAAGGGTATCTCTCCTTGGGTCTGATCCCCCTGTCTGCACTATCATTTGGGCTGCTCCCCCTATCTAAATTTTCCTTGGGGCTTCTCCCCCTGTCTTCATGCCTCTGATTACTCTCTTTCTCCCTTTGAAAAAGTATTACATCCCCATGTTGATCTAACACTATACCTTCTCTAACCAATCCTGGTTAAAATAATAGCCCCCCCTGTGGATGTGCCTCGCTATATGTATGATACTAATCTTCCTTTCTGAATATCTCTCTCTCTTTCTATGATGACTTCTCTGCATGTTTATGTGTAGATCAATATAGGTATTCCTGTACCTGCTTCCTTTTGGATTTATTGTCCATTGGTTTTCCCTTGTGTAATCAACTGACATATATAAAAAACATTCAAGAATAAACATTCAAATATTCATGCATCATTATCATCCATTATGATAATATTCCTTTATCTCTGAACCACTATTTGAACCAACCTATGAATCCAATCTTTCCTGAACTCATGCTCTCAACTATACACAATGCTGACTCATCTATCCATGAACTACTCTGAAGTATTCTAGGCTACAAATGATTATCAAATGTGTCCACTGATCTTCTCTATCTGCATACCAAACTTTGCATGCCTAGAAAATCCTATGATAACAATATCTATGCTTGAATACAACCATAGAATTTTTCCTGTGTAACTGCCAACTGAAACCTATGTGGGAACACTGCTTTATGAATCGATCAATCTGTCATTCTATACTTATGCTACCGAACCACTATGAAGCTATCTCTATCAAACATCTGCAACATCATACTTCAAACTACTCGAAATATACTCTTTGATATGTAGAGATGATGTCTAGACTCCCCATGTTCAAAATTCATAATATTGGGAGTCTCCAAGCCGGATGGCTCAGAAGAATACCTTCTAGAAGTAGTCTCCATATTTGTCTTTAGACTCATCATCTATTTGAACTTTGACTTCTTTGTTTCTGCATGTGGATTTATTTTCCACTATAATTCCTGAAAGTTCAATTTCTTGGGCCCGTTCTTTATTCACTTGCTCCGCGAACCTGATCTTGAGCTCCTCTTCAAATTTCCTCCAACTTCTTTTCTTTGTATCTCTTCTTGCACAAGGATCGCTAAAGGGTTGGGACAACGGGAATGTGCAATTGGGCAGAGTTTCTTTACTCTTATTCTCCTCCTCCAAATGGGACCCCTAACCCTTCTTTTATAGGCTAGAAGAAGCTAGGTATTTGGATGAACCCTCGGCCATGCATGGCCAGGAGTTTCAGTTAACTCGCCCAAAGCTGTGTGTTCCATCGACAACTTTCCTTTTTTCATGCTTTTATAGGCCCACGTGGGATGTTTTAGGTCAACTAGCGTGTATACGCATGCAGTAATGGAGTAGGGCACGTGGGCCCTTATAAAAGAGGTTTTTTAAAGAGTTGTTCAGCAGTGCTTTGGCAACGAAGGGATCTGAGATGGCCTGATGCCAGGTAAGCATGTATGGTGCAAATTAGGATTATAACAGATGCCCCCTAATGTGTGAGGTCAGAAGAGCATCTGATGGCCAAAATACATTACCAATATTTACTGATGTGCCGAACAAGTGAGCCCAGGGACCAGGAACCGGGAGGCACCGTCTGCAAAATAACAAATGTCTCACTGAGGCGGGCATACCCATGCTCGGGATAAAATAGAATCATGGCTACCAATCAAATACACTGTATATCCATGTCAAATAACTATATAAAGTGTAGCTGCGAACAATACATAGCATAGCTACATCTTGAAATAAAAAAAAATACATATAGAGCATCCATCTTCTAGAAGCTGATACGACCTGATGGCTAGAGATGAGATCTTCAGAGCTTGAGCAACAACTTCAAAATCTTCAAAAATCAAGGTAGGAGTGTAATATGAGCATACAACTTCACTACCCATAGGTCTTCGATGTCTCGTCGGTCATGGACTAGATAATCTTAATGATCAGACTGAAGGCTTCATTGATTTCAAACAAGGACCTGATTGGACATTCAGGATGGCTGGGTATGAGGGCAAGAGACAAATTGCAGAGGGGCCAACTCAGGCTTGGTATAAACTTCCCTTGGACAACAACATGACAAATGATGAGACTTAGGAAGCATGGCATTAATCATAAGTTTACGAAGCAGGAGGCAACGCAAACTCTCCATATGTTTGGAAGAATAACCAAATGGAGGAGGACACAACTCTGTGTAGCGAGAAAATCTTCCTAAGGTCATACTACATCCCATAGTTTGACAAACAAACAGACAGATGTGCTTTATCCAAGGGCGACTCATTATGCTGCCAATAAAGAAAATACTTTTCCCTTCCTCTTTTTGGGGTATATTTGATTTTTTTTTGTCTTTTTCAATAATTTTGGAAAAAAGAATAAAGGAATGTTACGTTACAATGGAGGAACAAGTGTTAAAAACATACAAGTTCAAGGCACAAGGACAAGACTGATGTTCAAAATAATGATACTCAGGAAAAATCCTCTAGGGTCCAAGGGTGTTAAGACACAGAAGCAAACTGCTACAAGGCTGGCGTATAAGGTATGCAAATGTGGTTAACAAAACACACAATGGTAACGTCCTTCGATGTAAGTTTAATGAGCCTAGAGAAGGTAATGTCGGTGGTTTTTGATATTTAGAGAGTCCGAAAAAACATAAAAGGAGACTCCATTGGGGTACCTTTTTCGAAGATAGTCTAGTCGATTTGAAAAAGGGGTAAACTAGCACCGACAAGGCGTCTATTCAAAACCATTTTAATGAGTGTGATCAGGACAAGATCACTTGACCATTTTTTCATTTTTAAGGAGTCTGAAAAAAGATTAACTATGGACTCCGTCAGGAATGTTCTTCTGGACCAGTTTAATGAGTGTCAGAGAATAAGGTCACTCGATGATCTTTTGAATTTTAGGGAGTCTGAAAAGAGCTTAACTATGGACTCCATGGGGGTTCCTTTTTCGTAAATTTAGTCCCTCAGGCTCGAAGAAGGGTTAAAATAATACCTGAGAGTACTCTTCTAGAGAACTGAAGTTCCATAGAGTATACCTTTGTTCGTACAGTTGACCGTCTTGACCAAAAAAGGGGTAAACTACCACCGAACAGACATGACTTCAAATTTCAGTTTAACGAGCGTGAAAGGCCACAAGATCGCTCGACAATCTTTTCATGTTTAGAGGTTCTGAAAAGGTCTTAAAAGAAGGCCCATTATATTTTTTGGGAGTCTTGAGGGTGAGGTCAAGAGCAAAGAAGAAGTATGAAAATGAGGCTCAAACTCATAATCAGGAAAAACTACAAGGACTCCCGAGCCTACAGTGATTGGAGGCAGCATGGATACCATAATGCAACCAGGATCTACCTAGGGCATCCATGTTCCGGTAAGCTCTACCACGAAGTCGCGACACTTCTAAAGCAGTTGTGATGGTTCTGTGTCACAAGCTGATGGGATCGATCCTATGGCAAAGAAAAAAGACAACGAGATACAAAAGTCAGGGTAGCAACCTAACCTATATGTTCAAGTTGATCCTCGAGAAAACAAAATTTCACGGACCATCGAAAATTACCCAAAACTAAAAAAAAACTGTCCCGATACCCGATCATATCCCTCCCATGCAACTCCTGAATCACTCTAAATGGTTTTTGGTTTAAAGAAAATGATAAGGGAGGCCAAAAAAATGACAAAAAGAGGCCAAAAAGTCTATAAATAGAAGCTGGCAGCTCATTATCACCATTACTGATTTGGAAATTGACTCTAGAGCCAAAAGACCCCCTTTGTCAAAAGTGGTGATTCCGGGAGCTACAGTGGACGAAACGAACTTCTGTCTGGACCAAGTAAGTACAAACTCTCTTATCTTGCATTTTAAGTCTGTATTTTTACACCGGGTTTCATTTTTTAGGGGGGCGTCGACTTTTAAAAGGTCGGCCCTAGGTCCACGCGGGCTGTCTCAGGACAGGCTGCGTGTACATTCGGGTAGAGTAAACTTTGCACGCATGTACATGCGACTATCACTATTACAACCCGCGTGGACCCCCTTATTGAATGAAAAAGGCTTAAAAATCAAGGGTTAACTCTCCTAAACCTTGGTGTTTTGTAGGATGTATGTCCACTGGAGAGAAAGAGAGCATGAAGAAGTTAGTGGACACAGAGGAACTTCGGGTTCATTACCATTCTGTGTTTGTTCTTTTTTGATAGAGTTCCGAGTTTTAGATATTGCCGTTTGTGGACACAGAGGAACTTCGGGTTCATTACCATTCTGTGTTTGTTCTTTTTTAAAGAGTTCCGAGTTTTAGTCCTTGAGTAGTAGTGCAAGGACATCAGGCCTCTCTTCCTGCTATGTGTAGATGGGCAGTATTATTGCTGCGACAGTGTGGCGGAAGGACCAATGAGTCCTTTGACGATGAATTCTTCGCATGGTTTTCGTGATAGATACTGGTTATAGAGGATTACCCCTATGCCGGGGTTGATTTCTCGAGAGACCCTGAGATACTAGTACCTCCTAGTGAGGAGCAAGGGGAGATGGGTAAGTTTCCACCTTTGTAGTTTTTTTTTGTTAAACATATGTAATTTTTATGTTGTTTTTGTTATATATATCATTTTTTTTGTTATACCAGAGTATTTGACAGATATGTGTTCCTTGTGTGCAGATGTGGGACTAGTGCGACCTCCTGACTATGCGAGGAACATGTGTCATCCTCGGCCAGGGGCCGCACCTGCCACCACAAGGGGACCAGCAGTAGCAGGAGATCTTCCAGCCAGAGAGGCTGAGAGGGTATTGAGACGAGTCGAGCGGAACTTTACTGCGCTCACTCGCACGGTCCCGATGGTAGAGATTGAGGACCTACCACCATCTATGCAGCCTCATGTAGTGGGGGCACCATGGACATAGGTTCGGTTGTTTCAGCGTTTAGCCAACATTGTGGATCAGTATAACAGGGCCCACAGGCCCTGACCTTAGCTAGACATTTTGCGTGACACGAGCACTACTTGTATATATTTTTTGAGGGCATAAGCCCCGTGACTCATTATTGGTCATATTTTTGAGGTGCTTGTGTCCATCTGTGTACTCTGGTTACTTTATGATATTATATATGGTTTTTTTTGTCTTTTGTGTCTTATGGAAAAAAATGTATTTACATGTTTATGTGAATGTTCTTTCATATGTGTGCAAGATGCCAATCTAAAATTTGATTAGCTAGAGTATATGTAACTTGGTTTAATCTCCTAGGAACATAAAAATATGTAATATAATCAAAGTTTCGTTCTAAGAGACGTACCCTAAGGAATCATCGGTGTAAAGTTGGATCATGAATCCAATATACTCTGTTTAACTGAGACACAACCAATTGAGCATCGAGATAGAATCAGAGATGAGATATACCCAATGACAAAGCATCATGAAGCAACTCAATAACTGCACTATACTCGGCGACATTATTTGTGGTGTCACCTAATCATATACCTCCAAAAGATAATAACTGGCCTTGAGGTGTAAAGATTACCCAAGCTGCAGAGGCAAGCCTTCGAGTGTGCTGACTAGCACTGTCTGCATACCCAACGAACACCTCAGAATTACTTGACATCTGCCACAGTGAATAAACATAACATCAACGACATGTCCATAACACTAAAAGAAACTAAAAAGTAATAGTACAAAGACTATACATATGTTACAAAAAGTTACCCACAGTGACCTACCTATGAGTAATACTTCTTGAGGTAGAGCCCATTTCTAGGCTCCGCCAAAGCATTCCCTTCAAAGCCAAAGCATTCCCTTCAAAGTCAACCAGACGATAAGTGCCCTTTTTTAAAACCTCTTTTATGATGAAAGGTCCGAATCACATGGGTTTGAATTTTCCTGCCCCCAAGGGGTCCTTATCTTGGTCATAGACCAGGACAAGGTCACCTTCAGAGAAAATTTGAGGATGAACGGACCTATCATACTGACACTTGACCTTATGTTTGTGAGCCTCATTGGCCAGGGCCACATCACGACGCTTCTCATTGAGCTACTCAAAGTATACTAACCATTCTTCAAGTGGAGAAGTGTTTGGCAATAACTGTACTGCCACCTTTAGAGACGAGATCTGACATTCGATAGGCAAGACTGCCTCTAACCCATAAACGAGCGGAAAGGTGAGAAACCGGTTGCAATATTAATAGATGTTTTGTAAGCCCATAATGCTGAGTATAACATCAAATGCCAATTTGACTTGGCTGAGTTGATCATTTGCTGTAGAATGGTCTTAAGAGTTTTGTTCATAGCTTCCACCTGACCATTTGCTTGGGGGTAGTAGGGTGACGAATGTTCTTGCCATAACCCAAGATTTGATGTTAACTTGGTCATCATCTATTTTTGAAAGTGACTACCATGGTTAGTGACAATCTCCCTTGGGACATCGAACCTTGCTATTATCTGGTTGAATAAAAAGAGAGTTGCAGTCTCTCCATCATCTTTAAACGTTGGCATAGCTTCAACCCACTTTGTGAAGTAGTCTATAGCTACGATGATATAGCGGTGCCCCCTTGATGAAGGAGGGTTGCATGTAGTGTAGTCAATCCCCCACTTGGTGAAGGGACCAACTGTGATGACAGGAAACATGGGAGTGGGATGTGCCCTCACCTTCTGAGAGAAGATTTGGCATGGGTGGCACTTCTTGATTGATTTGATACAATATTTGATAAGTGTCGGCCAGAAGTAACCTGCTCGTAGGATATTTTGGGTTGTTGCCAACCCAGATAAATGACCACCACAAGCTCCGGTATGGCAATCATTAAGTAGGATAACTGCTTCTTCATGAGTGAGACATCGACATAGGATGCAGTCTACAGCTCTCCGATACAATGTATCATTGAGTATGAGATAATTCTTACCCTGATAGTGTATGCATCGACGCTCATCATGAGAAGCAGTGGTGGGGCACTTCAAAGTCTGGAGATAGATAAGTATATCTCTGTACCAGGGATCCGAAGAGGTGATCAAAAACATATCTCCTTTGATAGGCGACTCTTCGAGCACAAGATCACCTGACTCAACTAGAAGTTTCGAAATAAGTTCTACTAATCACCTGACTTTTTGGACTTCGCTGAAATGAAATCTAAGTCAAACTCCTGGAGGATGACTATCCATCTACTGATTTTTCCGCTTATTCTCCGTTGTGTCAACATGTACTGAAATGGATTCATGACAACAATTATGGTGGTATTGCGAAACATAACATAATGACGAAACCGTTGAACAGCATGGACTACTGCCAATGTAAGTTTTTCAATATGAGAATAATTGAGTTCTGGTCCTATGAGGCCTCAACTCAGGTAATAGATGACATATTATGAGAACAAGTCATCTTCCCGAACTAAGACCATGTCAATTGTTGACTTTGCTGTAGCTAGATATAATAAGAAATCCTTGTTATAGTTAGGTGGCCAGAGCAGAAGGGAAGTTGTGAGCGCATGTTTCAATGCGGAGAAAGAGCGTTGAGCGACATCATCCCAATAAAAAGGAACGTCTTTTTTAAGTAGGTGCATAAAGCCCTTGGTGATCTCGGCGTAGTTAGCGATAAAGCGTCTTAGAAAATTCGCCTTGCCCTATAGACTTTGAAGTTGAAGGATTGTGCGTGGGGGGGGCAACTGAATTATTGCCTCAACCTTGAGAGGATCGACCATGATCCTTGTTGTTGACACTATGAAACCTAACAAACATCCTGACATTATGCAGAAGCTGCACTTGTTTGGATTCAAGCGAATCTGAAAGTAGCAACAATGTTTAAAGATAAGTTGTAGGTGTGTGGGATGATCTGTTCGCTTGTGAGATCGAGATGCTAAATCATCTAAATAAACCTTGACTATATGCTTGAGGTCATGGAAAGAAAAAGACATGGACCGCTGAAAGGTTGCTCCAGCATTTTTAAGACCAAAAGGCATCTTACGATACATGAATGTACCCCAAGGACAAATGAATGTCATTTTGTGTTGGTCTTCGGGTTTGATTTGTATTTGATTATATCCCAAAAAACCGTCCATGAAAGAAAAGGCCTCGCAACCAACACATTCATCAATGATATGGTCAATGAAAGGTGTGGGAAAATTATCTTTGGGATAGGCCTTGTTCAAATCACGGAAGTCGGTACATACATGAATCGTGCCTTGTTTTTTATTGACTGGCATAGGATTTGGCACCCATTGGGTCAAATGAATAGGATAGATAAACCTGACTTTTAGAAATTTCTCAACCTCAACCTTAATGGCTGCTGCTTTCCTAGGATTAACTGGATGAAGCTTTTGCCGAACAGGCTTGGCATCAAGATATGTTGTGATTTCATGTTCGACTATTTTTGGATTGATACCTAACATTTCTTCATAAGACCAGGAAAAAACATTACAGAATTCTTTAAAAAGATCTGTATAGAGTTGAATCTCTCTCGGGGAGTAATCAACTCTGACGAAAACATTCTCCACGACGCCAGGGTTTTGGGAGATATTGATCGGTATGGTTTCAACAATGGTTGCCATATTTACCCTTAGCATAAACTTCGTGGGTAGCTAAGAGATTAATAGGACAAGACCGATCTCCCGTCATAGTCACAGTGAATTCTCCTGCTTTGATTTGACTTAACTCTGGGAGGAAGTATGATCTATGATGAAGATCTTCCTAGGGTTTGTCCGAACTAGTCATTTCTTCATTTATTGCTTTGTTAGAGGGAAAGACCAAGTCTAATGAATTAGCGTCAGTGAGAGAACCTTGAGCCCAAATAGGCTCTAGAAGTGGATCAAACTGTTATGCAGGAGTTGGATCGGTGTTAGCTAAAGCTTTCTAGACTAAAGAGTACGCTACTTCAGCTATGGAGAAGGGCATGGACATGCCCGGGTGCCCTGTCCCATCCATCGTGGCCGATGGGGGAGGAAGTATCCATAGATCGTCGAAGTATGTCATGCGGAACGACGAAACTTGAAAAATCTCAACCTTATGGTGATTGGATATAAACTTGATATCACCTTAAGGGGGTGGGTAATCGAAGGTACCCATCAAATATGGGCACAAACCAACCCCTACGTTGACTACAAGGATTATCAATCATCGGGACCATGGATGCCCCCAATGCAGGGTCAGGTCTAGAGAAAGACAATTGATTGATGGTCACAATCTGGCCCTCGTGTGGAAACAACAAGACCCGAAAAACTGTAGCAACCACAACTTGCATGGAATAAGTCCAACTCCTTCCTAACAAGAGATTATAGTCAAGGGGTGTGTTGACTACTTCTACCTTGACACACATGGTCTTCCCTCCTAACTGCACGGGGAAAGAAGGAATGATACCATGTGGTCAGAACGAATGACTTTCGAAAGTGGTGAGGAGAGTAGGTGACAGAGAAAAAATGGGCTGGCCAATGGCCTTCCAACATGCCAACGACATAACGCATGTCGAGGCGCCCTCATCAACCACCGTGCGAAAGATATTTCGAGTAAAAGTTTTCATGAGATAAGCCACTACTATCTAAAATGCTACGTGGTAAGGAAGACGAGGTTTTAGGTCAGTTGTATCCAGCATGATTGTACCTGGATTACAAGTCTCGATAGATCCTAATGTGGTTAACAAGGCTTTCCTCTGGGAAGGGAAGCTTTGGAGTACCTCCAAAGAAAACATCGCACAAGGGGTTTGTGATAAATCTTCCACCACAGAGTAGTTCTGGGCAGCCCTTGTGTTTGGGTTATGAGAAGATTTTTTGAATGCACCTTTGGGAATGTGTGTCATTGTTTGGCCCAATGTCTTCTCAATCTGTAGAGGAAGAGATGGGAGTTCAGCTTCTTTACCCTTCTCAAAAGTGCTTGGTTTACTATAGTCATGCGCTCTAGTCGATATAAAATCATCACCCCTCACCATATATACGTTCGCAGATGTGGGGTTGTTCGACGACAGAGAGGGTCCTTGGCTGCCCCCTTCCATGCTTGCAAAGGCCTGTGTTATATTTTGCCCATGTTGGAATGGATTGGTTAACATAGCAGGCTGTTGTTGTGTCACAAACGTTTGGGCCTCTACAAGCCAGGGACAAAGGTGGGTTGGGTGGTCCTCTGTGCACAGGTTGCATGGATACCTCGCCTTTCGTTTCTCAGTATTGCCTCCGCCAACATTATCGGTGGGTTTATTATCCCCCTTACCCTTCTTTCGTTGTTTTTTATTTCCTTTAGGCTACTGGGTGGCCTTTGGATTAGTCAATTTCATTGTGTGTACATCTGACGTTTTGGTAGGGGGAGTAGCCAAATCAATAGTTTGGCTAGTTGCTGAGTGTTGTATAGACAATTGTTCCAACTGATTTGTTAGTTTCCCAATAGACTTTGTTTGTGTTGAACCAACAATACCATCGACACGTGGTCCAACTCTCTGTCTAGTTTTATCAAGTATTGAGTGTGGTGCGTCTGGCAAGATCTTGTATAATAAACCGAACTGAGAATAGATTAGCTCAAGTTGTTGAGCTCTCATGATGGCGTCTTCTTTGGAAAATACTCTCGACGTTGTGATGTATTTGGAAAACTGTGGGACCAAAGACTCAAGGAACCACTCAAGTAGGAATGATGGTGGTATTAGTACCTTAATTAAACTCTTTCGGCGTCTCCATTCTCAGATGTGATCAGAGATATGGTCTGCTTTTTTCTGTGAAAAATTGGCCAGCAATTCTGTGCTAGCATCGTATCTCACAGGTAACTAGAAATGGTTTAGGAAAGCCATGACCAATTCATCGAAGGAAGAGTATCTTGAGTGGTTGAGCTTAATGTACCATTTCATGGCACTCCCAATGAGAGTACGTTGAAACAATCACAATTGTACGGAGTCATATTTCAACGAGTTAGATAAGCACCAAAGATGGAAGGTAGTCACATGATCTCCTGGATCTTCATTAGGCTTGGCTTCAAACTTTGGAATGTCCAAAGGAAACTTCGTCTGCATAGGAGGCCAATGCAGATCGTGATAGATAGGGTCATTCAACAACCTTGTCAAGTCTGGAAAATGCAAATTTGTCAGGAAAGGTAGTTTGGGTTGTTGGTGATAACCTGGGAAAAAGGGACCTGGAGTTTAATTGGCACTAGGTTGCTAGGAAACGTTTGGCTGCTGGCCCAGATTCTGGTAAAAACCATGGCCATGGACAACATATGGATTTTGCGTGTGAGGAGACATCATCGACTGATTTCGAAAATAGGACATAGATGGTTGGGCATGCATTACATTCGAAGGAATTTGGGAAGGGTTTCCCCATGTTGGTCCCGTGGGGATAGGCATAGTACTTTGTCCGAGGTTCCATTGATTGTGGAAAGAATTACCCCAGATCGACATTCTGGACAAGGGAACGGATCCCTGCCAAGAATTCCAAGGCCCTGATGTGGAAGAAGTTCCTGGGTGTGCCCCCTGTGAAGGAATAGTACCCTACATAGGAATAGATTGTCCGAAACAGGGACTGCCCCCAGCCGGGAAAGAAGCTGACGAGAAGGCGTTGTTACCAAACGCACCGAACAAAGAAAATGGTGTCGAACCTACCAGCATATTATGTGAAGGTGGTCCTTGACTCCCTGCTCCAAATAAACTATGGTGTGCAGGTGGCCAGATGGATTGTTGATGCGTGCCACCGAGTGAAGGGGATGAAGGAGGTATATGACCTCCCCTATAAGGGAAAGCATTAAAAGGAGCAAGAGTGCCCCCCATGTGTCCTTGCAGAGGAGCTTTAGATCTCCCTACCCCTAGACCTAAAGTCTGTGTAGTGCAGTAGGAAAGTACAGGAGTTGTACCTGAACTAGGCATCTCGTATGAGAATGGAGGGCCTATCGCACTTGGTGTGAAAGGGGTTGTGGCCACCGCCAGAGACAGGATCAGACCACTATGCGATGTAGAGGCGGTCAAGATCATGGTGGCTCAGACTGGTGACAGTGGGTTAGGAGGTGGAAATGCTCCTGTGGTGACAATCATAGTCAGAATTGAAGAATTCCCTGAAGGAGTAACAAAATTTGTTTCCATTGCTATGTGCGACACTATCTGGCACTCATAAGGATGAATTGGTACGATGGTGGGTGCCGAAAGATCAGTGGTGGAGGTTTCAACTAGACCAAAATATTTCTCTCCAAGGTCTAAAATGGTCGATTCCTCTGGATGTTGGTCAGGCACAATTTCTTGTGACCTGGTCGCTTCAAAAGACCCTTGTTGGTCTAGCTTTCACCTTAGTGGTGGCGGGGGTGGCTCCAGTGTAACCGACGGTAGGCCAAGAAGCCTTCGTGACAAGCAGAGCTTGTGATTCTCCACTGTGTGAGAATATCAAAGACACTCTAGGGCATTCTAATCATTCAAAAGCAACACACACTAAAAACATCCCTATAAGATAAAACAGGCAAACACTAAATTAATTGGAAGAACAATTACAACAACCAACACTAGAGCAACTTACCAGTGCAAGTGCAACTCAAAAAAGGAAGCACCCTCCGGGTATACTCTACAAAGCGTGGCTCAATGTATGTCCTAGGTACCGCGGTATATCCCTACAGTCACCTGTGTATGTCCCTAAAAAATATAGGTAACTAGGTTGCCAACGCGCGAACAGTCACCAGGCGGGTACAGTCGAAAGTTGGGTAGACCACAATGAGCAGGGTATTGAGCCCGAAACCTGTCAAGGGTATCAAGAGCAAGTGGTCCAGAAGAAAACTAAGGACCTCAAATGGATTCGAGACCCATGAAGCCCCATGGCAAATGAAATCGACGGAATCCCAAGACAAGCCCTCTATATGTGTTCTCCACTACGATTGGTCCATCTTTGGAGGGGTTATCTCCGCTACCTTTCCGCACACGACCTCGTGTTTATCCCCTCTGTTAGAGGGGGGTCCTGGATAAATTTCACGATACTGGACTTGGACACTCCCTAACTCATACTCCAATTTTTTATTTTAATGGCCTTGAAGAGTTTCCTCTCCAACCTAATCTAAGGCCCTAATCTTGAACTAGTTGGTTAACCCTACAAACATAAAAGTCTAATAAATTTTATATTTAGCATTAATTTTATGGCGTGTCTTATGTCAAAGGGTATGAAATTGAAACTGATGATGTTTGAAAGACGAAAGTAAAAATGAACAAAAAGCTGGAAACAAAAACCTTCACTTAATGCAAAATTTCAACAAATTTTCAATATATATATATATATTTTAATTTCTAAGATCTTTTGAACAACAAACTTAAAGCAAGATTTCACTCGACTACGAGCTACGTACGATATAAATAAACTATAAAGAACTTATGAAAGCAAAGACTTTTCCCTGGTTACTAATGCAAAACAACACTTTTCAACCAAACAAGAAAATGAAAGATTTTTTTTTATTTGAATGTTGACAAAGCAAAAAGGAAAAATATCAACAAGTCAAAAACCAAGAAAAATTCTGGCCTAATCGCAGATCGCAAAGAATCACTTCAAGAAAGCACACACTAGCAACTTAAAAATGGACTCTCACACTTGTCTAAAAACCCTAAAGAAAATTTTTTGATGACAAATTTTAAATGAAAAAGCAAGCTATGGCTAAGATCAACCCTAAGCTACTGACTGCTAGGAGAGAGATTCAAAAACCTGAGAGGTATAACTCTTGTCAAGGGAAAATATGACCACCTCACCCTCAACAAAAAGTATCTTGCATAAGCACACTACTGACAATTCAACAACAAGTGTGTGCACACGAGCTGTGTAGAGCTAGAGGGTGTGTACACGCATGCTAGCCTTATACAGGCCACATGTATATCTAAAACTCTTAAACAAATAAAAACAGACAATCCAAACCAGGAAGAGACCATTGATATTGAGAATTAGGATTTCTTGAAGGCTTAGACACTTTCTTTAACATAAAAAAGAAAACAATGTAAGGAAAAAAATCGTAAAAAAATTCAATCTGAGATGAACCCTAAGCTATAGACGGCAAACAACCAAGACGAGAAAGAGTTCTAGAAAACCCTTGAGAATGACTGATTCTGACAGGGAAGAGGATGACTGCCTCAAAAAATTTCTGGAATCATACACGCTATTGTTACTTCTTCATCTAGCGTTTACACGTGGGTTGTAAGAAAGTAAGGCATGGGTACACACGTGCAGACCTTATGCAGGCTGCGTGTACCTCTTTGGGTATCGAATTTTTTTTACAGTCGAGCAAAGAAACATAGATAGATGGTATGGAAGACTAGAATCTCTATCAGCTCAGACTTTGAAGAAACTTCAAAGAACAGGAAAGAAAACCAGTCTTTTTAAAAATATCCAAAAAATAAAATTCCCAGGTACCCTAGAGACTTCCCCAGTATGGTCGCCAATTCTATTATGGTGGGAAATACCCTATGGACTAGCAAATAGAATTATATTATGCATGCAGATATGACCAAAAGAAACCTACTTTCTACCTTCGTCCCAGACCTAATCCCCATTTCTTTTCAACAAATACATGGTTAGACCAACATACCTTTTTCTGGACATTCGATGTTGATCCTTCTTCACGCTTGATCGCTTTTTAGTAGCTCTCCTCCCAAGGCTGACTTGCATACAAAACAAGAAACAAACTACAAATGCATTTTACCTACAGAATAATGGGTTAGAGATTCAAACATATATTTACTAAACTATGAAGAGCTCATATAGTGGGACGAGAAAAGCATTTCTTTACTATTAACTTTAATGAATCAACTTACAATGTCGAGACCGGCCACTGCTCCGCAAACCTAATCCTGGGCTCCTCTTCAAATGTCCTCCAACTTCTTTGCTTTGTATCTCTTCTTCCACAAGGATGGCTAAAGGGTTGGGACAATGGGAATGTGCAATTGGGCAGAGTTTCTTTACTCTTATTCTCCTCCTCCAAATGGGACCCCTAACCCTTATTTTATAGGATAGAAGAAGCTAGGTATTTGGACGAACCCTCGGCCATGCATGGCCAAGAGTTTCAGTTAACTCGCCCAAAGCTGTGTGTTCCGTCGACAACTTTCCTTTTTCGTGATTTTATAGGTCCACGCGGGCTGTTTTAGGTCATCTAGCGTGTACATGCATGCAGTAATGGAGTAGAGCGCATGGGCCTTTATAAAATAGGTTTTTTAAAGAGTTATTCAACAGTGCTTTGGCAAAGAAGGGATCTGAGATGGCCTGATGCCAGGTAAGCATGTATGGTGCAAATTAGGGTTATAACAATTTGTAACATTTAATATTATGTGGGGCCACATAATCATTTCTTTCTTGAACATTTCTTCCATAAGTTCTGCAATCTGCAACCTTATGTCCAAAATTAGTGCAATAAAAAAAATGACCATAAAATAAATTTACATACCTGGGAGTGGATGATCTTATTTGTGCTGTAATCCTTTTGAAATCATGCTTTGGTTGATCACGATCTTCTCTTTTATTGACTCCTTCATTATGATTGAAGCTTCTAGGTTGTTTGAATGCATAAGGTCTTCTTTGATGTCTATCTCTTATGTACTCTTCTTCTCGAGTATTCTGTCCTTTTGGAATATTCTTCTTTAAGGGATTGCATTCTTCCTTCTTTATATAACCTGTGATGAATTTTGCATAACTCTTAGGATTCTCTTCACTTTTCCATTCCGATGACCTGTGACATTTCCCTTCAACTATCTTTACTGATGAAGTGGATGTTTCTTCAATTTTTTTGTTGAGCTTGAAAATTTTTATTCTTAACATAACAATTTCTTATTCAAGCTTTTCGCAGTCCTCTTATTTCTTCTTCATCTGGATCTTCATTAATTCTTCTGTTCTTCTTGCTTCTTCGAGTTGGATCTTCAGGGTGATAATTTCTTCTTCAATTTCTCTTTCTCGTTGATTGTATTATACTTCATGATTCTTTTCCTTTTTGGCCTCTAGATTGAGTTCTATTTCATTAGGATTTTTGTCTCATCACTTCAAATTTTCAAATACGAGCATTCAAATTCAATATTTCCTTCTTTTTCACAATTAAAGTAGAAAAAACATTCTTCTATTGATTTTGTACTCTTCTTCTGAATCTATCTGACATGATGAACATCTTTCCTCTTGTTCTATACCTGCATCTTCTTTGGAATTCTCTGAGTCTATGATGGGTGAAGAATAAATATTATGTAACTTATCCCAAATCTCTTTAGCTGATGAAAATTTACCCACTTTTCCCTTTACTGAATCATATAGTCCTTCCAAAATGAAATCCATTGCAATTTTTTTTATTTCATTTCAATTCCTTCTTGGCTGTAGTATTTTCCCTTTTTGAACTATCATATCATGTAACAACTGATTACCAAATATCATACCGCCATGCATGTAAAAATACTTTCTTCTTTCTATTCCATATCTCATACTCTAGACCACTCTGACCATCAAACATCCGTACTCCATTCTCAGTGTATTCCATGATCTCCTCCCATTGGTTAAATTGTTTCCTGAAGGAACCTGCTCTGATACCAATTGTTGGATTACTGAGAGGGGGGGTGAATAAGTAATGAGAAATTTGTACACTTTTAACCATAATATATATTCCTTTAACTTATTCAACAATGTTCATCAGTTCATCATTAATATGTTATTGCATCATATAACATCAACATCTTATTGGAAATTTGGTTGTCATTGATGTCAACCTTGATAAATAGGTGAAGAATCATTTATTGATTGGTTTGAGAAGCAATGTCAATATTGTACATATTGTTGTGAATATGACTTGAATGTCAAGCATTGTCAATATTGGACATAATGTTATGAAGGTGACTTGAATGTCAATCATTGTCGATATTGGACATAATATTATGAAGGTGACTTGAATGTCAAGCATTGTCAATATTGGATATAATGTTATGAAGGTGACTTGAATATCAATAGAAATATAATATTGACTAATATATTGTATGAGCTTGATACACTCATCCTATATTGTATAAGGTTGATATTGTGTCATTAACATCCATGCACAAAAGAAGAAATTGTCCAGATAAAAAGGGTAAATGGATAATCCAATATGGATCCATACAAATCACAAATAAAGAAGTTAATAAGGCATGGTTAATTAAAAGTGATTCATAAAATCTCAATTGAATAATAGTCTAGAGATGAGACATAATGTCAATGGTGGATGTCTAGTGAGGAAGCATTGACACCACTGAGTCACAAGTTGAGTCGATTCAAACAATAATAAGTTCAACTATATGGAAGTCGATCGACTGCAAGACCATTCGTCGAAGACAAGTTGACTGACTGCAATCCTGCAGATTGAAGGAAGTTGGAGAAGACAAGTTGATCGATTTCAATATGAGTCAACCAAATGAAGGTCAAAGTCGAAGGAAAATTGAGTCGGGAAATATAAGTCAACCAAAGCAAGTCGAGACGACCAAAGTAGAATTTCTCAAGTCGGTTTTCTTCCAAGTCGAGTCGGTCCAAGAAAGAAGTAACCTATAGGTCAAAGTCGAAGAAAACTTAAATACAAGTCAAGTTGAGACTGAAGCAAGATGGGTTGACTAGAATTGAAATACTCAAGTCAAAATTTCTCCTAGTTGAATCGACCAAAAATATGTTTGTCGGTTGAATGAGGAAGAAAATACGAAAAAGGGTGAGACCAAGTCAAATATTTAGTGACTAGCACTTGAGAGGGAACCGATTTTAATATAACCATCAAGTAAAATGTTCACAAGTTGAGTATAAATAATCACCAACAAAAGAGATATGTGGAGGTTGATTTAGACATTCACAAAAAGGTAATATGTACTGAAGTCAATATGGCATCCGAAGATGAAAGGAAAATATTGGAAAGTCACCTTCAAACAACTGTCTGTACCAACCACCTTGCACACTTTCTGGGAAAATTTCCCTCGTGTCAACTAATTGGGCATGTTCAGAAAAAAAACCATGTCGTAGAATTTTAAAATTCATTTCCATCAGTCCAAAATCATCATACAAAAATAACTGTCTAAATTAGTGTACATAAATCAATTAATAAAAGTTACCATTTGTGTTAATTAAATGAAGGGGTGTAATGTTTCATTCAAAGAGGACACATTGTTTCAAAGTGGCATGCTTTGGAGGACTATATAAGTAAATGAATATAAAGGGAAGAAGGTATCTATCTATCTATCTATATATATATATATATATATCAAGCTAATGTCTGTTTACAATATGAGTCTTGTCATGAGGCTTGGATTCCTCACATCTTAGTTGGATCTGAGATCAACAAGCCGAGTCTTTTTATGAGGGTTGGATTCATCATTTCTTAGTTGGATCTAAGAACTACAAGCTGAGTCTTGTATCAAAGAGTTGGATCTCTCATATTTAGTTGAAGTTGAAGATATTAAAAGATCGATTTTATTTGTATTAATTCAAGTTAAATAAATAAAATGATGAAATTTTATCTACTTCATACAGTTCATTTTATACATGTTTATGAATAATCAATTGAACTACATATATCTTATTCAGTTAATTTAGTTAATCAATGAAAGTGTGAAAAGTAGCCAAAAGTTCCAGACATTGATTCACCCCTCCCCTCTCAGTGTCAGCGTGTGTTTCAACAATTGGTATCAGATCAGGTGCCTTCAACACAGTTTAAACATTGGAAGGTAGATTATGAAGAAATAGGTGGAAAAATGGCTCTTTCCACAAATGAAGCTCCCTCATTTGATGGAACATACTACTCTTCATGGAGGGAAATAATGAAATGGTATCTGAAGTCAAGAGGATCTGGTGTTTGGGACTTAGTAGTATCTAAACCTTGATACTCAACTACCTCAAAGAACAAATCCAAAATTGCAAAAGAAGCAAAGAAAAATAATTCAATAGCATTAAAGGAAATCCAGAATGGACTGTCAAACCAAGTCAAAGAAAAGATGGGACATTGCACCTATGCTAAAGTACTATGGCTCTAGCTAGATAGTACTTATCAAAAAAAATAAATAAAACAAAGAAATGGAGAATTCCAATAAGTTTATATAACAAAAAAAAGAAATAGAGAAATCCAATCAGATTAAAGAATAAAAATCAGAAATGGAGAAGTCCAATCATATTGAAGAACAAAATACAGATAAAGATAATTCAAATCAAAATAAAGAACAAAACACAAAAGAGGACAATTCCATCAGATAATTGATGCAAACCCTAGTCATCAAGAAAGAAGACTACTACATCAAGGAATTGATGAATACCTCGGTATTCACTAAAGAAAAACTATTAGATTTTAAGACTGATGTTGTGGCTACATTTGAAGTGATTAGTATGGAACTAGGAAATGGTCTATATATTGAAGTTACTAAGGATGTTATGGACCAACTTGAATACACAGTTATGTGCACTTTAGAAGAGTTGGACAAACTTCAAAAGAAAGATATGTTGCTACTACAACAATTAGATCAATATAACAACCGTGAAGAGAAATAAAAAAAAAAACTATGCTAGAATACAAAGAAGAAGAGATCAATAGATTAAAGATTGAAGTTGTTGATCTAACAAAAGAAATGAATGAGTTGAAGGCATATGAAAAACTCCATAAATGCACAAAAGAATTAGAAGAAACAAAAGAAATGGTCAATAGTCTAAAGATTCAACTTGAAGAAGCTAAGGAAATTGAAGAAACCCTGAAGAGCCAGTTGACTAAAAAGGAAGAATCATGCTACACATTGGAATTGGAAGTCATCAACCTCAAAAGGATTCAGACAGAAAAAAAGGAAGAAATCAAAATATTGAAGACTGAATTTGTTGATCTAACAAAAACAATAGAAGAGTTGAAGACATATGACAAAACCAATAAATGCATAGAAGTCTTGGATGAGATAGAAGAAATAGTTAGCAGTCTAAAGACTCAACTTGAAGAAGCTAATAAAATAGAAGAAGACTTGAATATCCAATCGACTAAAATTAGGAAACATGTCACATGTTGGAATTGGAAGTTATCAACCTCAAAAAGAAGAATGAAAATGCAAAAGCAACTGTCAAATTCCAGAATAGCTCAACCATCCTGGATAAGATCTGGAACAGTCAAATACCAACTGATGACAAAACTGGTCTTGGGTATAATAATAAAGAAGAAGGTGGCAAGTGGAACACCATTCAAAAACATGAGGATAGATTATCCTCCTCAAAAGGAAAAAGTGAAATCACAAACCAAATACAAACCATGAACTTTGTTAAAGGAGGAAGCTATAAAAGTAAAAAATAAGAAATATATCAAAAGGCAGACTTCTCATGTCACAACAGACTTGATTATGGAAACACCTTCAATGGTTATTTCTTTTCTTGTAAAAACTTTGGTCACAAAGCATTGGAATGCAAGAGTCTGAAAAGAAAAATTCAAGAAGGTCCAATAACTTAATGAGATGTTGGATATGCAATTATGTTGGGAATACAACAAAGTTTTTTCATACCATGAGATGCTACAATTGTGATAAGTTTGGGCACAAATCCCAAGACTGTAGGAAATCAAGAAGAAAACCCCATGAAAAATAATCCATACAAGTCAGGAAGGAAATATAATGAACTTTGGAAGAAAAGAAGAGAAGATAAATCTCAAAGGACAAATGTAGAAAAGAAAAGTTCACCAAACAGAGTACCTTATGGAAAGATATGGAGAAGAAAATCTGAAGCAAAAAGCAAGTAAGATGATGAAGATCTTAATGCAGCTAAAAATGAAGAAATTGATAATAAGAAATTGATGGATGAAACTCCTAATAAGGAATGTGAAATTTAGAGCTTTGCATATGAAGAGGAACGAGCTCAAGGAAGAATAATTTATAAAGAATAAGATGAAGAATATTATGGTGCACAAAATAATGGTGATGATAACGAACTCTCAAAAGAAAACCAGTCTGTAGAATAGTGTGATGAATAAAACGAATAATATCTAAAGAAGAAAGCAACAAAAGGAGTTCAAAATATATAAAGACAGAGTATGAACAAAGAAAAGTTAATAATGATATGAAACAATAGTAAAGATCTCTTGGAATCAAAGAACTAAAAAATATCAAGAAGAAGAAGAAATATACCAATAATATCAATAAGCTTCATACCCTTTTCTGTTAAGACAAAGGAGAAGAAAGTAAAACCCTATTTGAACACAAAAATCCCAAGATATTGAGATAACAACTGGCACATTCATAGGGGGAGAAAATCAGTAAAATTTTTATTTCCTTTCTCATTGATGTCAATAGACGAGAGATAAATAATAAAAACAAAGTCCAAAATAAATGGGACAAAGATAGGGGGAGCATCACCTCATGGGGATAAGATAAATATTTCCTTTTTCATTGTCATCAAAGGGGGAAAGATAAAGAGTAAAACAAAATCAACTCAAAGGACTCAAAATACAGAATACATTTCACAAGGGAAGTAAGATTGTTTTACTAAGGTTTCCATCAATAACAAAGGGGGAGATTGTTGGAAATTTGGTTGACATTGATGTCAATCTTGATAAATAGGTGAAGTATCATTAATTTATAGGTTTGAGAAGCATTATCAATATTGGACATAATGTTATGAAGGTGACTTGAATGTCAATCATTGTCAATATTGGACATAATGTTATGAAGGTGACTTGAATATCAATGGAAAGATAATATTGAATAATATATTGTATGAGATTGATACACTCATCCTATATTGTATAAGGTTGAGATTGTGTCATTAACATCCATGCACAAAAGAAGAAACTGTGAAGAAAATATCCACATAAAAAGGGTAAATGGATAATCTAATATGGATCCATACAAATCACAAATAAAGAAGTTAATAAGACATGGTTCATTAAAAGTGATTCAAAAAATATCAATTGAAGAAGAGTCCAGAGATGAGACAAAATATCAATGGTGGATGTTTGGTGAGGAAGCATTGACACCATCGAGTCACAAGTTGATTGACTCAAACAACAATAAGGTCGATTATCTAGAAGATGATCAACTGCAAGACGAGTTGAAGACAAGTTGATCGACTGTAAGCCTGCAGATTGAAGGAAGTTGGAGAAGACAGGTCGATCGATTTCAAGATGAGTTGAAGACAAGTTGACCAACTGAACGTCAAAGTCGAAGGAAAATTGAGTCGGGAAATACAATTCGGTCAAAGTAAGTCAAGACGACCAAAGTAAAATTTCTCAAGTCGGTTTTCTTCCAATGCGAGTTGGTCCAAGAAAGAAGTAACCTATAGGTCGAAGTCAAAGAAAACTTAAATACAAGTCGGGTCAAGGCTGAAACAAGAAGGGTCAAATAGAATTGAAATACTCAAGTTGAAATTTCTCCTAGTTGAGTCGACCAAAAATATGTTTGTCGGTCGAATGAGGAAGAAAATACAAAAAAGGTGAGACCAAGTCAAATCTTTAGTGACTAGCAGTTGAGAGAGAATTGATTTTAATATAACCATCAAGTAAAATGTTTACAAGTTGAGTTTAAATAATCACCAACAAAGGAGATATGTGGAGGTTGATTTAGGCATTCACAAAAATGTAATATGTACTGAAGTCGATCTGGCATCTGACGACGAAAGGAAAATATGGGCAAGTTTCCTTCAAAGAACCGCCTGTACTGGCTACCTCACACATTTTGCGGGGAAATTTCTCGCATGTCAACTAATTGGGCATGTTCAAAAAATAACCCATGTCGTAGAATTTTAAAATTCATTTCCATCAGTCCAGAATCATCATACAAAAATAGTTGTCTAAATTGGTGTATGGAAATCAATTAATAAAAATTACCATTTGTGTTAATTAAATGAAGGGGTGTTTCATTCAAAAATGACACATTGTTTCAAAGTGACACCCTTTGGAGGACTATATAGGTAAAGGAATATGAAG
>CBVK0100286262.1:0-23087 GCA_900067695.1 Picea abies | reverse complement strand
GATATATGAGAGATATGTGTAAGGATTTAAAGGGATTATATTTTTTAATAACGGAAAATAGGTTGAGAGAATAGTGGATCTATAATAATGAGATGGTTATCTTATCTTCAAGGCTCTCATGTATAAAAGAGAGTGCTCTCTCTTCATGAGGATTCAATTAGATTATTCAGGTAAAAGAGGAATTAGATTATTCAATTAAGATGTAATTAGAATTAGAGTAGTCATTAATGGTAGTCATTAGGATTTGAAAGAGAAAGGGATTCTTAGCTTTGATTTATGGTTTTGGTTTTCATGATTTCATTATTCTTTTATGAAGATTGATTTGATTATTGAATGTAAGATTGCTTCATTGGTGAGAGCTCTCATGTGTTGTTGTGCCATTTAACTCTTCACTTGTTGTATCTGTTTTTCCTTCATGTAGCTCTCCATTTCTAGATTAATTTCCTTTACGCAATTTCCCATTCTTAGAGTAATTTCATTTATGCAACTAGATTAATGATTCAATTCCAGTTGTGTGATAGATTAATGATTCTATTTCAGTCGTGTGTTAGATTAATGATTCAATTTCAGTTGTAGATTAAACATTAGATTAGATTTTTCTCGCTTCAATCTTTCATATACTTTGCGTGTGCTTCATCAGTTTATGAACCCCGGGTTGACAAAGTAGATAAGTTGGGAAAATACTACAATGAAATTAATTCAACATTAGTTCAGCCCAATATAATGACTGTCGTTCCCTTGTTACGATTGTTGTTCCTTTTGTTGTTCATTTGAATGGGACGATTGTTGTTCCTTTTTCTATTCATTTGAATGGGACAATTGTTGTTCCTTTTGTTGTTCATTTGAACGGGATGATTGTTGTTCCTTTTGCAGGTCGTGTTGTTCCTTTGAATAGAACAACTGTTGTTCCCTTTACGATTGTTGTTCATTTACAGGTGTTGCATCTCTAGAGGCTAGGTATTTAAAACAAAAGGTAAGAACCTACGTAGTCGACAAGTAAAACACTTGTGCCAGCGCCTACCTTTGGTTGATGCATAGAGGTTGCTTTTAGGACATCTTTAGAGCCCAATAGGTGCCTCGATGTGTGTCATGTCTATTACCTACTTGAAAGCCATCGACTCTCCTCCTTTGAGTGAATCCCACAACACACTCAAAGCCTTTAATGGCTCCAGTTTTAAGCCTTACTGTGTCCTCCCTTTGTTGGCGATTATGTTAGAAGGCAAAACGGTCCAAGTTGAAGTGGAGGTCTTTGACGCTCCTCTCGATTACAACCTTCTACTTGGCCATAGCTGGATTGATTTCATGCGTGCAGTTGTGTCGATTATTTTTCGTGTCGTGCATTTCCCACATCAAGGAAAGCTAATTACCATCGACCAATTAGCCTTCTTTAACTTCTATGCATGTACCGGAAACATATCGTTCATTGCCAAACCCCCCCAGATACGAGAACATCGGTATGGGTCTTCTTAAAGACTCCTCATTAATGGGTACCTTCCCCATCCCACCACCCGATGTTCCACATCCATCTGTCGCTTGGATCAACATGATCTCCACCTCTATTCACGGAACCCCTGCGTCTCATGACCCATGGATGGTACCCAACCCCGAAGATCATCTCCGTTACGGCGACGAAATGGCTTTGAGTCCAGTTGAATTCACATATCAGGCCATTCAATTGGCAACCCCTTCTACCCCCTCTCTTGGTGATTTATCTCCATATCCTTTCCACGTCATTTTTCCCATGGACGAGATGATTATGTCTATTATGGAAGACACCCCCTGGGATGATGGACATCATCGTTCCATCCTCTTCCTGGAACAACACACCATTGAGGGTTACCAACGGATCTCGACCCCGTCGACCATTATCATCATTTCTACCGTTCACGAGGTTACACAAAATGTGTTTTACGAAGGGAACTTAAGTAATATCTCACCCACCATCCCCCTCGACATATCCATAAAACCTAGAATTGTCGAAAATGTGCATATCAGAGCTTTGTGTTCCCCTGACGAAATTATCACCTACAAGTCACTTTTCAAAGAATTTTGTGACGTGTTCGCCTGGAGCTATGAAGAAATGCTAGGTATTGACCCCAACATTGTGATACATGAGATTAAGACATACCCAGATGCTAAACCCATCTGGAAATGACTTCGTCCGGTCCACCCACGTAAAGTGGCCGCTATCAAGCTTGAAGTCAAGAAACTTCTCAAAGCCAGCTTTATTTACCCGTGGCTCTCACTGATTGGGTTTCCAATCTTGTCTCGATTGACAAGAAACAAGGCACAATCCACGTGTGTGTTGATTATAGGGATATTAACAAAACATGTCCTAAAGAAAACTTTCCTACCCCCTTCGTCGACCAGATCATCGATGATTGTGTCACAGTGAAATATTCTCTTTGATGGATGGTTTCTCTAGATATAATCAAATCAATATCGTTCCCGCGGACCAACACAAAACTGCTTTTATTTGTCCTTGGGGAACTTTTGACTATCGAAAACTTCCTTTTGGTTTAAAAAATGTTGGCACAACTTTTCAGTGCACTATGTCTTACGCCTTCCATGATATGAAGCACATCATGTAGCCATATCTAGATGACTTAGCTGCTCACTCCATGTGCCATGTAGATCATCCAATACACCTCCGAGCCATTTTCCTTCGATGTCGGTTTTACCATATATGCTTGAATCCTCACAAATTCATTTTCTGCATAGAATCTGGCCAACTTCTAGGCTTTATTATTTCACATCAAGGGATCTAGGTAGATCCTTTGAAGGTTGAGGCAATTTGGTGCCGATTCCTGACCCTTGGGCTAGGATCCATGTAGGATTGTTCCAAATCTTCCCCTGAGTCAGATTGACTCTTTGGTTTCCCCAAAGGGAATAACACACACACAAGGTGTATTCCACAACTAACCAACAAATATGATCGAGGTTTTTCTTTTCCTTTCAGGATTTTGGATTTCGTGATTTTGTGAGTTCTGTTGTCAAGCCCCTTGTCTCTTCAACCTCTGAAACTCGAAACGTCAATGAGGGTTGAATTCTTCAATGCGTTGAACACATGCCTGTTGTTGCCACTTATTTCGGCTTTTCGGGACTTGAGTGAATGACCAACACTCATTCCTCTTTCCTTGTGATTTCCCAGTTTCCAAAATTTCCCCACTTTGGTAAGATCGAAGGTATTTTGATATTTTCCCCGAAGCTTGACCACCCCTTTGACTTTCGTTGCACGTACCCTTTGAAAAATGCTTAGGACTCACCTTTCAGCCTTTTCCCTTTCACTATTTCAGGAGTTGCGTTGACATGCAACTCTATCTCGTGACTCCCAGAACCCTGAAACCTGATTGGGCCCACTGCTATTATCCTTCAATTTTTCCAGGAATTTTTCCTTTCGCTCTTCGGGATTTCACCACTTGCGAGACCCACAGTAGAAAGGTTCCTCACCTCCCGAAATTCCAATCTCTGAATTACCAAAACCTCGCCTCCAACGTGATCTACATCTGAGATCCTCCATGATCCGACGACTCTGGATCTTTCAGCTTTTTGCGAACCAGGAGTTTGAAACTCTCGATTCCAAATCACTACCTTCTCGGGTTCCCAAACCCCAAAATGTCGAAATTCCTAAAGGCCACTTCAAAATACTTCATGTTTCATGACTTCGGGCTTTTCAGTGTAAAATACCCCAACTCCTTATCAATAGAAACACCGAAACGTTGATCCCCAAAATACCGAAATGTCTATGTTTCACTTCAAAAGGAATCAATGGTTGTGAACCTCCCCTGATCCAATGGCTGGTGCGATTTCTTGTACTGGGAGTTTGCAATGCAGTGACTCCAAAATCACTTGCCACTCCGAACTCTGAAACTCGAAATATCAGATTTTGAGCACAAGATCAATGACTCTTGACGCGTCTCATTCAACGATCGTTACTCCTCCTAAGATTTCTAAGTGCTGAATGGAATTTAGCCTTAACTTTCTCAAATCTGCAGGATCCAATGGTCCACGTGATTTCGTGATTTCTCCTCGGAGAATTCCGACCGCCCAATTCACTCCTTCAGAATCTCTGGCCAAACTAACTTGGTGTCCTTCCACTGAACTTAACTTCTACATGATGATTTCGCTCCCCGTATTCCTTTGAACTCTTCAAAGGTACTAACCCTCCTGAGAATTCACTTTTGAACCTAAGTCTCCAAGAGGAATTTTGCTCACACTCCTTGCGACAATCTTTCAAATAACCTCTAGTTATTTGAGTCCTCAACTATGTGCACTCTTTTCAACAACAGTCCTTCCACCTTCACCTTAGCTGGTAAATTTTAAGGTTTCAACTAGCCTGTGCACACCTTGCATGGCTCTGTGCCTCACCTGCACTTCTACAGGAAATGAGAAAAATGGTATCTCTCCTGATATTTCTGAGATAAAAATATGACTCTTGTCAACGCACACCTTGTGGACATTTCACTGCACTCCTTGCAGGAACTCTTAGGATGCGAAACAGTTGAAACTCATTCTTCTCCTCTCTCAGAATTCATATACTTAACATGAAATCACACATTCAACATAGGATTGAAACAAATGCATAAACAAAGAGAATAAAACAACTGTAAACATACCATTCAACAAATGTAAACAATAAACATTATAACACCATGAAAATGAGTCAAAGCTTCATATATTAACTCAAGTGTTCATGTACATGGGTTCTTCTCTCTAGCTCTCTGCTACAGCTCTCAATGATGATAATGTTCTTCCTCTAATGATACAATAATACAAGGGTGAGGGTGTCTATATCCGTTTTCCCTCCTACTCTCTAAACTGTCTAATCTATGAATCCAAATCTACCTACTTTCATTAATTACGTATAAATGGATTTACATACTTCAGATGAGAGAAATGCTCAAGATCTATTTACAACATCTAAGACATAAATGTAAGTATGCTCCCCCAGCTATCACATTAATATCCTCTTCATTAATTTTTCAAAACATTTCAAAAACGTGCGTTGGTGCTTTTCCAGTTGTCTTCCGCCTTTTACGTTTCTTGCTTGGCTGGCTACTTACGATGCTCCTGCATCATACTTCCTTGCTTGAAAATTTTCATGAACACCTGTTCATGAGCTCTTGCATGGTTTGTCCATGCTTATGAATTTCTTCTTCATCTTCCCAACTAGCATCTTCAACTGGATGTCCCTTCCATTTGACCAAGTATTCAAAATACTCTTTTCTCTTGGTCTTTTTGCTAATCCTCTTGTCAATTATGCTTTCCATCTACAGGCATTTGTTTTTTCCAATGAATCTATTTATGTTCCTTCTCTGCTCCTTCAGCTCTGTAAGGGTACAAATCCGTAACGTTAAATATCGGTGAGATTCCGATCCCATCGGGTAATTCATTCTCATATGTGTTTGCCCCAAATTTATTTATGACCTTGCATGGCCCAATCTTTTTCATCTTCAGTTTGCTATATGTTTCCCTTGAGAACCTTTCTTTCCTCAAATGCACAAGAATCAGATCACCAACTTCAAATTGAAGTTCTCACCTATGTTGATCTACTCTCCGCTTGTATTCTTGACTTGAACTCTACAATCGCTCCTTGACTCAGCTGTGAAGCTCCTTCATTGATTCTGCAAAGTCCTCTGCACTAACACTTTTGAATTTAGTTTGTTCCACATCTTTCAATTCAGAAACTCCCCTTGGCTGCATTCCATATACAATCTAGAATGGACTCTGCCCTGTGCTTCTGTTAAGCGAATTCCTCCTGTGGTAGAATGTGATCCCACTGACTGTGGTGTTCAGTCACTAAGCTCCTCAACAAATCTCCCAAGCTTCTGTTCACGACCTCTATCTATCCATCCGTCTAAGGATGATATGCTGAGCTAAAAGACAAACGTGTCCCCATCTTTTTCCGTAAAGTCCTCTAGAAATGTCCAACGAACTTGGTATCCCAATTAGAAACGATACTCCTTGGCAAGCTATGAAGTCTGATGACTTCCTTGAAAAACAGGTTCGCAATATGAGTTGCGTCATTAGTTTTCTGGCATGGTATGAAATGTGTCATTTTTGAAAATATGTCGACTACCACAAAGATTGAATCACATCCTCTTTGTGTTCATGGCAGTCCCAATATAAAATCCATGCTCACTGTGTCCCATGACCTTTCAGGTATGGGTAATGGTTGATATAACCCTGTGTTCTGCCTTTTCCCTTTTGTGTGCTGACAAATCCTACATATGTCCACAAATTTCTTAACATATGTCCTCATCCCTGGCCAAAAATATGAGCCATTTAACTTTGAGAACATTTATCATGACCGAAATGTTCGGCCAATCCTCCACTATGTTTTTCCTTCAGTAGGTTCTCCCTCATGGAGCATTTTAGAATACATAGTTGATTTCCTCGGAATAATAACCCATCCTGGATCATATACTCGGTCCATTGGATTCTTTCTCTGAGAACTAGATTCTCAGATGCCTCATATGCCTCCTTAAAATCTGGGTCATCCCTATACATTTCTTTGAGGTTATCAAAACCCAAAGTCTTGACTCTGAATTCTTGCACAAGTAAACATTTCCTCCTCAAAGCATCAACAAATTTGTTAGCAGTTCCAGAAATATGCTTAATCACAAAAGTAAAATTCTGCATGACTTCAACCCATTTAGCATGCTTTTGGTTTAACTTCTCCTGTTGAGTCATGAATTGTAAAGCATGATTATCAATGTACAAAACAAACTCTTTAGGAACCAAATAATGTCTCCATTTCTTCAGTGCTTGTATGACTGCATAGAATTCTTTGTCATATGTTGAGTACTTGATCTTCGCTTCATTCAGTTTCTCACCGAAATATGTGATCGACCTATCATATTAGCTCAAGACTGCTCCAATTGAAAATCCACTCACGTCACACCTGACCTGGAATGTCTTGCTAAAATCTAGCAAAACCAGAATTGGTTGCTCTGTGATCTTCTTCTTCAGCAGATTGAAACTCTTCTCTGCTTCTTCTGTCCAGTGAAAAGATTTGTGTCTTTTCTTCACCATATCCATCATTAGTGCACTAATTCCACTGAAGTTTTGAATGGATTTCTTGTAGAAACTTGCCAAACCATGGAAGCTTCGAACTTCAAACATGCTCTTCGGTGAAGGCCAATTCTTAATTGCATTTACCTTTTCCAGATCCAACTTCAACTCATTCGCAGAGATAACAAAACACAAATAAATGAGTTCTGTCCTCATAAATAACAATTTCTTCATCTTTATCAACAATTTCTCTTGCTGTAACCTTCTCATTACTACAACTAAATGCTTTAAGTGTTATGCTCCTGTTTTGTTGAAGATTAATATATCATCAAGATATACGATGACAAAATTCCCAATGAAATCCTTCAGGACTTCGTTCATCAACCTCATGAAAGTACTGGGTGCATTCGTTAAGCCAAATGGCATGACAAGACATTCATACAACCCCTCATTTGTATTGAATTCTATCTTCCATTCATCACCTTCTCTCATTCAAATTTGATGATACCCGCTTTTCAAATCAATCTTTGAAAAAAAAATTGCTCCACTCAAGTTGTCCATCCTTGGTAATGGAAATCTATATCTGATGGTAATCTTATTGATTGCCCTTGAGTCTGTACACATTCTCTAGCCTCCATCTTCCTTTGGGCTGAGCACTGTCAGAACAACGCATGGACTCAAGATTTTCTGAATCAGTCCTTTGTCCATTAAGTCCCAGACCTGTCTCTTAACTTCTTCATTTTCCTGCGGTGCCAACCTATACGTGGCTTTGTTCGACAAACTAGCTCTAGGTATAAGGTCGATATGATGGCTTATACTCTTGATAGGTGGAAACGAACAAGGTAGTTCATCCACTACTATATCAACAAACTCTTCCAGCAACTCCTGGATTTCTTCTGGTAAATCATCTATCCTCATACTAGTCAAAACAATTTTGGGCTTCCTGAACACAATAAATTGTGTGTCTTCTTTCTTCTTAACCTCCTTAAGAAGTTCCTTCCCACTCATGATAAGTACAGTGTTGCTCATCTTTGTTTTCACCTCTTTGTTTTTAATCGATAGCAACATGTGCATCCTCCCATTCTTCTCCAGGGTGTACATGTTCTTTCTCCTATCATGAATCATGTTCCTATCATATTGCCATGGTCTACCCAGCAATAGATGGCAAACATCCATGGGAATAACATCACATAATATTTCATCCTTATATCCTGCTATTTTAAATTCAACTAAACATTGTTTAGTGACATTTACCTGATGTCCTTTTTGTAGCCACGAAGCTCTGTATGGGCTTGGATGTACAATAGTATCCAACTCCATATTTTCTACCATCCCTGTAGATACGAGATTGTCTGTGCTACCATTGTCCAATATAACCTTGCATAATCTATCATTGGTCTTACAAGCAGTCCTAAATAGACTGTTTCTTTGGGCTGGGTTCTCTGCCTCCTTCTCCGGCTTCAAGAGAACTTTCCACATCATCAAAGATCTTCTGCCCTCAACGTCTTCTACCTCAACATTTCGTCCTTTAGCTTCGGCAATGTGAGTTTCACCACCATCTTTTTTCTTATCTAGACACTCATAGGATTTATGTCTGATCTTTCCACAGACAAAGCATTTTACTTCACTACCTCTGCCTCTTCCTCTTCCTCTAGCTCGAGGAAAAATATTTCTATCAGCATACTGCCCTCTCTGTGAGCTTCCTCCTCTCTCATGTTAAGTTTGAGGTTTCTTCCCCTCTTATTTAGATTTCTGAGTTCTGTCTTGAGAAATTGTTTTGCCTCTATCTTGACTTCTACCTTGGCCTCTTTGACCTTGCTTCTAGCTCAGCTTCTCTTCGGCTTTCAGAGCTATCTGATAAGAATATTCCACATTTCGAATGGTCATCATGTTCATCTCATCTTGAATGTCATATCACAAACCATTCATGTATCTAGCAACTTTTTCATCATCGCTTTCCCGATGACCTGCTCTGGTGTTTATCTTGTAGAAATCTTCAGTGTATTCTTTTACTGACATCAGCTTCTATCTCAAATTCTATATCCTCCGAAACAGAGTGATTTGATAATCCCTGGGTATAAATTTTTCTTTCATCTTTGCAACCATTCTATCCCAGCTTTTGATTTTCTGCTTGCCCTTGCAGCGTCTGTCAGCCTGCAGTTCATCCCACCATAGTGTTGCATGCCCTTTAAGTCTAGTAATGGCATGCTTGACCTTCTTGTCTTCCTCAACATTCTCATAGTCAAAGTACTTGTCTAAATCTCTAATCTAGTCTAGAATCTCTTCAACATCTAAGTTTCCTTCATACACTGGAATGTCCATTTTTTCTCTGGCACCTATCCTTGCAACAACCCTGAATAGGCACTCATCCATAGCATCTTTGACTACAACTTCTTCTCCTTTGTTTCTAGCTTCATTTTGAATGTTAGCCTCGCTGATATCCCCAGCGTCAATTGTGCGCCTCTGTTTTGTCTCCATGGAATCAAGCTTGGCATGTAACTCATGCATTTCTATTTCTCTTGCTAGATCAGGCATTGGCATTGGCTTGTCTCTTCTTCTCGACGGCATGGCTATAAAATGTTCCTCTGTTCTCTCTACTATAGAAGCAAAAAACTTGTTCTGAGCTCTGATACCACAAATGGTGTTGATTCTCGACCCTTGGTCTAGGATCCATGCAGGATCATTCCAAATGTTCCCCTGAGTCATATTGACTCTTTGGTTTCCCTATAGGGAATAACACACACAAGGTGTATTTCACAACTGACCAACAAATATGATTGGGGATTTTCTTTTCCTTTCAGGATTTCAGATTTCACGATTTCGCGAATCCTATTGTCGAGCCCCTTGTCTATTCAACCTATGAACCCAAAACATCAACAAGGTTTGACTTCTTCAATGCGTCGAACACACACCTATTGTTGCCACTTATTTCATCTTTTCGGGACTTGAGTGAATGGCCAACACTCGTTCCTCTTTCCTTGTGATTTCCTGGTTTCTGAAATTTCCCCACTTTGGTAATATCAAAGGTCTTTCAAGATTTTCCCTAAATCTTGACCACCCCTTTGACTTCCATCGCACGTACCCTTTCACAAATGCTTAGGACTCACCTTTTGGATTTTTCCCTTTCGCAATTTTGGGAGTTGCGTTGACATGCAACTCTATCTCCTGACTCCCAGAACCCTGAAACCTGATTGGGCCCACTGCTATTTTCCTTCAATGTTTCCGGTAATTTTTCCTTTTTCTCTTTGGGATTTTGCAACTTGCGAGACCCACAGTAGAAAGGTTCCTCACCTCCCAAAATTTCTATCTCTGAATTACCGAAACCTCGCCTCCAACGTGATCTATGACCGAGATCCTCCTTGATCTGATGACTCTGTATCTTTCATCTTTTCATGAACCAGGAGTTTGAAACTCTTGATTCCAAATCACTACCTTCTCGGGTTCCCGAACCCCGAAATCTCAAAATGCCTAAACACCACTTCAAAATACTTCGCGTTTCACGACTTCGGGATTTTCAGTGTAAAATACCCTGACTCCTTGTCAATGGAAACGCTGAAACACCGATCCTTGAAATATCAAAATTTCGATGTGTCACTTCAAAGGGAATCAACAGTTGTGAACATCCCCTGATCCAATGGCTGGCGCAATTTTGTGTATCGGGATTTTGCGATGCAGTGACTCCAAAATCACTTTCCATTCCAAACTCTGAAACCCGAAATATCAGATTTCAAGCGCAAGATCAACGACTCTTGACGCTTCTCATTCAATGGTCGTTACTCCTCCTGAGATTTCTAAGTGCTGAAAGGCACTTAGACTTAACTTTATCACAGATCTGTGGGATCCAACGGTCCACGTGATTTCGTGAGTTCTCCTCGGAGAATTCCGACCGCCCGATTCACTCCTTCAGAATCTCTGGCCAAACTGACTTGGTGTCCTTCCACTTAACCTAACTTCTGTG
Source organism: Picea abies (assembly GCA_900067695.1). NCBI lineage: Eukaryota > Viridiplantae > Streptophyta > Pinopsida > Pinales > Pinaceae > Picea > Picea abies. The sequence goes on along the minus strand of CBVK0100286262.1, from coordinate 12,115 downwards.
CGATGATTTCACTCCCCGTATTCCTTTGAACTCTTCAAAGGTACTAACCCTCTTGAGCTTTCACTTGTGGACCTAAGTCTCCAACAGGAATTATGCTCACACTCCTTGCGACAATCTTTCAAATAACCTCTAGTTATTTGAGTCCTTGACTCTGTGCACTCTTTTCAACAATAGTCCTTCCACCTTCACCTTAGCTGGTAACTTTTAAGGTTTCAACTAGCCTGCACACACCTTTCATGGCTATGTGCCTCACCTACACTTATGCGGGAAATGAGAACAACGGTATCTCTCCTGAGATTTCTGAGATAAAAACTCAGACTCTTGTCAATGCACACCTTGTGGACGTTTCACTACACTTCTTGCAGGAACTCTCAGGATGAGAAACAATTGAAACTCATTCTTCTCCTCTCTCAGACTTTATATACTTAACATGAAATCACACATTCAACACATCATTGAAACAAATGCATAAACAGAGAGAATAAAACAACTGTAAACATACCATTCAACAAATGTAAATAGTAAACATCATAACACCATGAAAATGAGTCAAAGCTTCATATATTAACTCAAGTGTTCTTTTACATGGGTTCTTCTCTCTAGTTCTCTGCTAAAACTCTCAATGATGATAATGTTCTTCCTCTAATGATACAATATTACAAGGGTGAGGGTGTCTATATCCATTTTCCCTCCTACTCTCTAAACTGTCTAATCTATGAATCCAAATATACCTACTTTCATTAATTACATATAAATTCTTTTACATACTATATATGAGAGCAATGATCAAGATCTATTGACAACATATAAGACATAAATGTAAGTACGCTTCCCCAGCTATCACATTAATATCTGCTTCATTAATTTTTCAAAACATTTCAAAAACGTGCATTGGTACTTTTCCAGCTGTCTTCTGCCTTTTACGTTGCTTGCTTGGTTGGATGCTTATGATGCTCCTGCATCATGATTCTCAATCTCCCTCCTCCTTCCTCACTTCGCCAATTACAAAGTTTGCAAGGGAAGGAAAAATTTCTTCGTCGTTTCATCTCGAACTATGCCAAGCTAACACTTGGATTTATGTGACTGCTCAAGAAAGGGTCTAAGTTCTTATGGGATACCACTACCAACAAATATTTTGAAGCTTTGAAACTGTCTCTAACATGTACCCCACTTCTCTTCCCACCTGATTACAGTAGCGATTATTTCCTCTACCTCGCAGCCTCGGACTACACCTTCGCTATGGTTCTCATCTAGGAGGATGATTCTCATGACGAACATGTCATCTATTACTTAAGTCGAAGTCTTACACCTACCGAAACCAAGTATTTACATGTTGAAAAACTGGCCTTGGCAGCCGTCCAAGAAGTTCAACGTTTCCAGCACTATATCCTCTCTCGCAAGACTACGGTAATTTCTAACTGCAACCCTATGCAGCACATTCTTACACGTCAACTGCTAGAGGGAAAATAATCCAAATGGATCATGATACTCCAGGAGTTTGACTTAGAATTCAAATGCGCTAAGTCTAAGAAATCCTTAGTGTTTTCCGAATTGATATGAGACTTTCCCTACTCTTATACGAAAAAATGTAGTAGCCATTCATTACCTGATGAATCCCTTTTCTTGATTAGTTCCAATGATCTTTAGTATGGAGATGTCATCATATATCTCTAAACCTAGACTTTCCAGTCCAATTTGTCTAGTACTGACCGTTGTCGAATACGCTACCAGGCCCTTCAGTATATTATCCTCAGTGATACTCTTTATTGTCGTGGGATTGACTCTGTTTTTCGACGTTGCCTCACGTTTGATGAAGTTGAGAAAGACATAAATGATTTCCATTATGGAGCTTGTGGTGGTCATATGTCTGGTTATGCTACTGCCCATAAGATCTTGCAAGCAGGGTATTTTTGGCCTTCTTTATTTAACGATTGTATAATTTCTGTCCAAAAACGTCATGCTTGCCAGACCTACAACAATAAAATATGGTCACACCCTACTCCTCTTCACCCTGTGGTCTCCATTGGTCCTTTTGTGAAATAGGGTATCGATTTCATGACATATCACACTCACTCGGCCAAGGGGCATGGATACATTATTGTATCCGTAGATTATTTTACGAAATGGGCCGAGGCGATGCCGACATTTGACCACACCGGAAAGACCTCAGCATTATTCATATTCAATCACATCATAGCTTGTTTTGGTGTTCCTCAGGCTATCATCATTGATCATGGTAGCCACTTTAGAAACTTCATGATGTCTGAACTCACTGAAAAGTTGGATCTTCGCCATGAAAACTCAACACCATATTACCCACAAGCCAACGGCCAAGTTGAAGAAATTAACAAAGTCGTCATTACCATGCTTCAACGAATGATAGGGATTCATAAAACGAGTTGGCATACAATGTTTCTTTCATCATTGTGGGCTTACGGGACATCCATTAAGTCATCTACCGGGTTTACACCATTCCATTTAGTATATGGTCTAGAAGCCATCCTGTTGATTGAATGTGAGATACCCTCCCTAAAACTAGTCGTCGAACTCCTCCCAAACACTTCTGCCGAAGAAGAACATCTGTTGTATCTCATGCGATTAGATGAAACTCATCGCAACGCCACCCTAGTCGTAGAAGCCCAGACGAAATGCGTCAAATCCCAATACAACAAACATGTCAAGCCTCACGTTTTCTCTGAAGGTGATCTGGTTCTCCTTTACGAACAAGATCGAGATATGCTAGGAGCAGGAAAATTCAAAGCTATGTGGTGAGGTCCTTATATCATTAGATGAGTTTTGGAGAAAGGAGCTTATGAGTTAGTGGAATACGATAGTATCCCTTTGAGTGAACCCAAAAATGGGTTGTACTTAAAGAAGTACTATGCCTAAGATCACCTGTGCATGAGTGCTTGTATTTTATTGTACCATACTTTTTGTGTGTTACTGTAGTATGTGTTTTTTTGTTATTTGGTCTCTTCCCTCAACCACTTATATTACATTGTGCTTGGTTTCCATATGTTGGAGTCTTTGCTACCCCACATTGGATTCGCTAATGGTGCTAGCCATAGTACTCAGAACCTTGCTTCTGTTGCTTGGGCAATTTAGGCCCCTACAAACGAACTTATCACTCTACGAGGTGTGTGTCTCAGCCGTGCGACCAACAATATTGCAAAATATAGCACCGTCATCGAATTGTTGATTGATGCTATTTTGCTCGATATCTGCCACCTGGTTGTACGACTCGATTCGCAGCTACTAGTACTACAACTAAGTAATGTCTATGCTATTCGAAGTCCTACTTTATTATGGGTATATTTACGAATTCACCTCTTGGAACGTTATTTTGATTATATTGAGTATCAACACATTCCTAGATGTCTAAATACATTGACTGATGCATTAGCTAACTATGTATTAGATAAACATTTGGGCCATTTATAAACCAATCAAATCACATATATCACACAACACAAGATAAGCCAATAGAAGCCATATATATGTATATAACGATCAAAATTTTTTACAAAAAGCTTTTGTCCAAGGACCAAAATCTCAAAATGTGAAGCTCATAGCTTCTACAAAATAGCGTCATGGGTGACGCTCATGATAACAAACAACTTCCTGGGCCATCCTATGAAGCAGTCAACTAATAGACTCTGACACGCCCACAGTATGGTGCTAATAACGTCTAGGGATCTCCCCAATAGCCATATCTGGGATGTCAGTGGTCAACCCCTGCAAGTTCTGCTCCATTTCCTCGTAGTCTTTGACATCCCATCGCATCATTGGAGTCGCCTCTCCTTGCCATTGAATAGGAGATGTTCCTGGAGGTCGATATGGCCCCACATCTGTGTCGTCAAAAAAAGATTTTTTGATTAGTTCTTGGACAAACATAAAAAAAAATTATATGATAAAACTTGCAAAAACAATTAAAAGGAAAAAAATGTGTACTTCTTACCTAGGTCAACCCACTGAGCATCCTCAAGCAGGGCCAAATATGGATCCCCTCAGAAATCCAAACCAGCATATGCGTAGTCGTCAATCATCAGCATCTAGGGCATTAACCAGTCAAAAAATGAATCATTGTACTTGATTATAGGCCCAGCTATGTGACGAGCCATGAGGGTGCACCACCTCAGCATCCTTGAATCCTGTGGGGCCGGTAAAGCCCAGTCAACCTGTAATCGCAGCAGTGGAACCCTCTCGAGGAAGAAGGACACCAAAAGTGATATGTACCTGAACTTCTTCAAGTTGCCCCTTCTGCGCTTCATCAATTGCCTCTTCATACTGCGGAGAACTGCATCTGACCAGTTGAAGACCTGGGGCTCTGTGCACTCTATGGAGTATTGGAAGTAACTCTAGAGAGCCATGTGTGGAGCTGCGCTCCTGCCCATGCGTGCTATAGTGAACAAGATGGTTCACAGGGTCAAGTCTTGGACCCCCCAAATAGCAACCTTTCCCTTGATTCTTTCTAGCTCAGGTACACAATACTGGTGACAATACTCACTCATAGGGAGTCCGCCACCTCGACCACCAGTCAAACTAGCATGGTGTCCATGCCATGATAATCCCATTAGAAAATAGATATCCTTGATATATAAGGTCAGTGTGTGGAATCCCACGTGAAACAACTATTGGTCCACGTCCCACATATGAACCAGGTATTCCAATAATCTGAGTTCAACCCTCATGCCCAGAATTCTGAAGAATTTCAAGAGCCCATAGTCCCAGAGGGCAGCGATGGTACTCGGGTCATTCCCGACAATGGTATCCTCCTCCTCATGTTCTATTTATCACCACTCTAGTATTACGATGATCAAACACCTGCACAAGAGCCAGGACAGAAAGGTCAACAACTTTTTTCAAAACTTGGCACATTTTTTATTGAGCAAAAATCAAATTTAAATTTCATTTTTTGGCCCCCGCAGGTGCCCCTTTAGCATAGTGCGAGATTCTCATAGGTTCCCTTAAGGCCACCTGCGAGAATCCTAGATTCTCGCAAGTCCCGCATGGCCAGCCTGCGAGAACGCTTGGGCGCAAGTTACAGCCCTAAAATGAACCTAAAACTCTGAAAATTGCCAATGAAAACTAAACATAAACCATGGAAAAGGTAGAAGATCAAGAGCTTACCTCATTGGTGGAGACATTTCACCAAATGGTCGCTTGTGCCTCCTATGATCGAGCAATGAAATTTGGGGGAAAATGAGGTGTATTGGGCAAAGTTTTTGGCAAAATCACAATGAAAATGGTAAAATCCCTTTTTACCCATATTTATTCACTTTTTACCATTTTTGTTCATTTTTATATTGTTTTGTCTATAAAACCTAATGCCTAATAGTCCTATGAGTGTGAATTTTTGCAGATATAGCAACTTTGAAGTCCACACCAAGGAGTATGGATGTTTTTTTCTTTTTTGTCGCATGTATGACTTCTTTTTAGGGTTTTTAGAAAAACCTCGAGCTCAGTCTTCGTTCGTTCTCACGCTCGAAAATACATGAGAACGTAACCAAGTATACTTTTCTCGCCTTTTCGTACTCGTCATGGTCACATGAAAATGGCGAACACAAAAGGAGTATCCTTTAAGCTCTTTTCACACTCCATAAACATGAAAAGATGGCCGAGTGACCTTGTTCTGTTTACGCTTGTAAAAGTATATGAACGAAACATTCGATGGGCAATAGTTTATCAAGTTTTCGGTCCTGGTGAACTATTTTATGAAAAAGGAACTGAGAGAGTTCTCTTTAAGTGTTTTTCAGACTCTGAAAACATGAAAAACCCTCGAGTTTTCTATCTTTGGACTCGTTAAACAAACATCGAAAGACCTGCAATGGGACCGAGCCGCTCCTTCCTAGGGTTCGTTAAATATAATCTGAGGGACTCATCCAAAGGATGAGCTTACATCAACAAGCATATGTTATCCTCCTCAAGATTGCATAAAAATAAAGAGGTACTTACCAGTAATGGTGGGGGGAATTTTGGGAAAGGGACGTGTTTTCATATTCATATTAATGGTAGTAAGCATCACTCTTGAAAATGACACCCCCTAGTCATCATCTGAATCTGGGTTGGGAAATCCATTTGTCTCTCGTTCGACTTGCTACAAGGTCATATCTTGGGTCATCTTTAAGTCAGTGTTGCCAAGTCTTTAGTCGTGTCGTTCATATGTTCAAGATAAGTTTACACGAGCCCTCTATTGAGTCGGCCATCTGTAGTTGTCCATTCTTACTATGTCGTCCTTCCCTGTGTCCATTTCAACCTATATTCATACTCTGTTTCACCTTCAAAATCTGTTACTTATTTCGTGTCATTGATGGGGGATACATCAAGGCCCTCCTGTGACGAATCTTGTTCTGTTGACTTCAACTCATTATCTGAAAATGAGACTTAGAAATCATTTAGTACCTTAGAACCTGCATGCCTTAATGGAAGGTTTCTTCTCTTTTGATAGGGGTTCGCATCATTGATCCCTGATCGAGAGATTTTTCCAAATGATTGACTTCAACTCTTGTATTTGCATTCGTTCAAATTGTGCTTTGGTACCTTGGGATTCATCGACATCAATGATTATTTCTCTCGCTCTTGTTAATGGTTTTCATCAATGACCGGTAATCAAGTGGTTTCTGCCATGTTCAACTTCAGCACATGTAATCGCATGGCTAGATTTGTACTTTTCAGTGATAGGATTAAAGACCCTAGGTCTCATCTTTTTGATCTAGGCCGCAATGGAGTATGTATAATTTGAATTGACACATAGATCCACTTTGTATGTCATGTGGCTATGTCGTTTGAATTCAAGTCTTTTCGCATAGATCCATAATGTATTCCTAGTGGCTATGTAGCATTTCGATGGCATGGATCCACAGTGTATAATTGGTGGTCATGACCTACATTTATGATTTCATTCATTTGTGATCTGAATATGGGAATGCCTACCTCAGAAGTGGTATTATATTCTGCAGATGTTTGGTTGTTTGCAGGTTTCCGATTAGGTGTGCTCTTGGTTTCTAAAATACACACGCAGTTTACAAAGTATTTCGGTTGTCACAAGTTCTGGCCTCATACTTTGTGGGGCATTCTGTTACACATGATTTTGGTCACTCTGGTGATGTCTCAACAGTGATGTATTCAGGATCCCAACAAAGACCTTTTGCTTGAGAAAAGTGGCTTCTGTCTTCTTCCAAAAACATATTTTTAAGATGAGTTCGCAGGCTGCCTATGGTCTAGGGTGCGAGAATCCTTCATTCTCGTAGGCCACCCACACTTAGGGTGTGAACTTCTCACAGTCTGCTCCATATATAGGGTGAGAACCTATTTTTAAGCTTGGAAAGGGGAAGAGGTCTCAAGGGTTCTAGAAGGGAATCTTCTAGAAAATGAGTTGGCATTCGCATGGTTGTCATTCTATTGACTTCTTATATTTGATGGGATCATTCTCATCCATGTAAACATCTCTCCTTCTCCTATATATTGGAAGGTTTCTCATGGAAAATGTTAAGCAAGATTGAATGAAGAATTGGTGAAAGAATTGTGTGAAGAACCCTGCTTGGACAGAAGATTGAAGGCTCTATTTGGTCTATCAAGAGGTTTTGGATCTTCTTCATGCAAGTATGGAGCAAGTGTGTGTGTTGGAAGCAAGGGTCACTAAAAGGAAGCTGGAAACATCAAGGTGATTAGGTTGTACCTTCTACTTTCAATCAATATGATACAACGGCATGTCCCTTTCCCATAAAGTCACTCTTACTTTATTGTGTAATTCCTTGATCATATGCATAGGTTGACATTGAATATACTCTGTTATCTTCACTTTGGTTGGTTTGTGTTGTCTTGGACTTGAATTCACGAGAGTACTGGAGCAAAGCGAGAACAACAGAGACCTAAGGAAGCGATATAAAAGTATGCCACTTATTCCTGCTTATTAGTAGATTCAATGGTTACAACTTAGGGAAAGAGTTGTGTCCTATCCTTTGTTGTTCTAGATTCAGGTGGATCTAGGGAGATCTGTTAGTGTCCGGACCTATTGATTTGTCCAATAACACTTGGAGGCCTTCTTTTGAGCTTTTAATTTCAGTTTAAGTGGTGTGTTGATTAATTGGATTGGCCCCCTTTGAAGTCGCACATCCTTTGGAGGAAACTTCATTGTTGGGTTTGTGTAATTTGTGTTTTCCATTGAAAGAAGCCACATAGAGTTGTGCATACTTTGGAGGAACTCTATTGTTGGGTATGTTGGCTTGATCTGTTGGTACAATTCTTCCATTTGAAGCATCTTTATTTTCTTCACAAATCAAGTAACAAATGTTAGTGCTTGTCTTTTTTTGTTCATAGTTGTATCATTCACTTATCTTGTATTGATTTGTATCTCTTAGATATTCTTTAGTTGTAACTTTGTATTTAGTTGTTCTATCTTTGTATCTAATATTCTAACTTTATTTTTAATCTTTGTATCTAGTCTCTTTGTAATCTTGTGTAATTCTTGTAAAATGTATCTCCCTTAAACTCTAGTTGACCCCTTGCCCAATCTTAGGTACTAGTCTCTAGCTGTCTTAGGAAAGGGTTTGCTTTACATGTGAATTGTTTCACATTGCATTTGTTGCTTTCGCATATAGGCTAGATCTTCTCCCAAACCTTTAACCAATTGAAACCAACTCCTAGAATTAATATTTAATCTCATATAGTAATTAGGGTATGCCCCCCTTGGCTTCCCTAGGAGTAAGCCTAGACGGAAGAGGTTCAAGTCAAGGTGGCAGTGGGCTTTGAACCTAGGAATTGTGCCTCCAAGGACACACTAAGTGAGTAGCACTTAGCTCACGTTTTCAAGTGTGTATAAGGACGACAACAGGTAGGAAGTCAATAGGAGAACTAAAGTTGAGAATACCAATACCATACCAATACCAATACCATACCATATCAATACCATACCAATACCAATAACAATACCATACTATACCATACCATACCATACCATACCATACCATACCATACCATACTATACCATACCAATATCAGTACCATACTATGCCATACCAATACCAATACCAATACCATACCATACCATACCATACCAATACCAATACCATACCATTGTATACCAATACCATTTCATACCAATGCATGGAAATGGTATGCATTGGCAATGATATGCATACCAATACAATACCAATACCAATAACAATACCAATACCATAACATACCATACCATACCAATACCAATACCATTGGCAATACCAATACCAATACCAATACCATTTACCAATATGCATTGCCAATACCAATACCAATAGGGATGATAAAAATTGCTACATTTTTTCTAAGCCAACCATGGATAACTAAATGGTGCAAAGGTACCAAAATATCAATATCTAGTTCAAATCCACACATCTATGGAACATAAATTCAAAAATATTATTAGATTTATCAAGAGTAATTAAAATCATGGAAGTGTTTGTATCCTCAAAATATTAAACAAGAATCCATGTGGTTGAAAAATCAATGATCATAAGAGTGGTCCAAGGTATCAGTGTCAAGTGCGATACGTGGTGCTAGTAGGCAAGAATCAAAGATATTTCTAGAGGATATGGATTCTAATGGAATGCTATTGGAGTGGGTATCTTAAGTAGGAAGTCAATAGGAGAACTAAAGTGGAGGTTATCCCAAGGACCATTAAAATAAGGTATAGCATCAAATAAATTTCCATCATCATCAAAATTCATGGTTAATGAGGCAAGAGCACTTTCACACATGGGAAAAGAGAGTGGATTGGTGTCTCCCAAGTGTGAAGCTACAATATCAATTTGCAAGTCTAAGTTGTTCAAAGGATTCAAAGACTCATACTCTATCAAATGGAGGTTGTGCAAATGGTGGTAGTGGTCACATAACAAATTTTTGATTTAGATCATGATGCAACCAAACAGTAGGGATAGATTGTGAATGAGCTACTAAAGATGAGACATTGTCTTGAGTAACATGTAGTTGAGAACTACAACATGTTATTGGATAATTGGTGGATCATCGTTTAGGCCCAAAATGGACACGTTTTAATGAAATTTAGGTGCAATCCCTGGCGTGTTTTTCTCCCATGAAGGCACCCATAATTGATTACATTTAGGAGCTAAATCGACGCTAAAGAGGCGTAGATGGCACCCACTTTAGCGTCGACTGATTTGTAAAACCTAAAAAACCAATATACCTGTGGACAAGGGGACGAAAATGACATTTTGGAGGGGAAGAATTACAAAAACATGAATTGGGAGTTTGTTATGGTGAATGGAGAAAGAGGGTGATAGTCCAAGTGAATTTCTTGCCGCATTTTGACTCCAACGTGATTTAGGTGTTTCTTAGGGTGACTCCAACATGATTTGAGTGTTTTCTAGGGAAAATGGAGATAGAGCACGACAATCCAAGTCAATTTCTTACTGCATTTCAACTCCAACACAATTTGGGTGTTTCTTAGGGCGACTCCAACATGATTTGGGTGTTTCTTAAGTTGAGAGGAGATAGTCTGCGACCATACCAACTCAATTACAAACTACAATTAGACTCTAGCACAATTTGGGTGTTTCCTAGGGTGAATGGAGATTGGGTGTGACCATACCAACTAATTTTCAAACTAGATTTGGACTCCAACACGATTTGGGTGTTTCCTAGGGAGAATGAAGACAGAGTGAGACCAGATCATGATTTGGGGGTTTCCTAAGGGTGAACTGAGATTTTTAGGTCAAACAATTATCAAATTTCACAATTCAAACTCTTTACATATAAATTTCCTCATGGTTTATGGTCTATCTAAGTTTGACATTTGATTATCCTTGTTAGAATAGGAAAAAAAAGACCAAGAAGAAGAGAGAAGAAATAATCACCTTCAAAAATCGTCACCAAGTCCACTTTCCAAAATCCCGACAGAAGGGATTTTCCCTAGCTTGCTTAAAATTTCAAATAGAGGGAACGAAGCAAATTCTATCCATACTGAGGTAAGCCCTTCTCAATTTATATATTTTTAATTGTCTCATTTTTTTAATTTTATTTTTAGTTATTTGTTTTTTATTGAAAATTTTAACACAAAAAAAATATTTTATATATTTAGGGACATGAGACTGTACTAGGAGAAAGATTCTTTGGCTTCAATATTGGGGATGGAGGCCATAAAAAAACTTGACGACGTATACTTGAACACACTTGTAAAATACATAGAAAAATGATCCACTAAGACCTTTGAGACATTGCAAGCAAATCAACCCTATGAAAGGGAATCAATTGATTCCCCAACCACTCTTGGATCGAGTAGAAAATCAAGAAGGAAATCATATACGATGACCTCTAAGAATACATAACATAGAGAAAAGACCTCCAATGTAGAAGCCACTCCTGGGACCCAAACTTCTTCCACCACTCCATGTTTTGGAACTTTCATTGGGAACTATGATATAAGGATAGAATAGGACATGGTTTCAGGTGAAATCAGAATGTCAGATGTCGAGAAGTTTTTTGTGAACAGGTTGAAGGAATCATTACTTCAATGGTTCAAACACCATCTCCATTTTTCGTTCTCAAAGATACCAATGCACCTGCATAATGTTGTAATTCATCACATGGAGTCTAAATTTGGTGTAGGTTGGTTAGTAAAAAAGGTGACAAGACAAATGTCTTAGAATTGCAAGAGATTTAGGTGCAACCAAGCAAAGAAGATAAAAAGACTCTCACCTGAGCTAAGGCTCAAAAAAATACCAATTTATGTTAGTATAAAAGTATGGAAATAACTTGTCAAATCATATGAGAAGTTGGAAGCACGGAGGAAGTCCGGTAAGGAGAGTATCCAGGTATTTCAATTTTCTCATAATATTATATCAAATTTCTTAAACGATTTTTATATTTTATTTGTACATAGTTCAATTGACTTACTTTATGTTTCAGGACAAAGCCTCCAAATCTAGGCTTGCAAAAATCCAAGCCATGCATCATAGTGGCCAAAAAGGTTTACAAGCCTTGATATGCACCTTTGTAAGTGTATTTATTATGTAATTTTTATTTTTTTTCCTCGAAAAAAGTAAATGATTACATATATATTAGTTTAACTAGTCCATGTGCCATGTTTTGACAGGAGGACAAATATGGTCGGCATCCAATA